>JAHWFP010269131.1:0-14540 GCA_023313725.1 Lithobius niger
AATTGGCCTGTACTAGTGGTGTACTGGCAGCAAGAGAGTTGAAAACGCTGCTGCCAGTATGCCCTATCTCTTGGTCTTTACTAGTACTGGCAGATGGTGAACACTAGTTAGCCCCACTGATTATCAAACCTCGCTGCGTAGCTCCCCATGCAACCAGAGAATAATATGAAACACCGTCTGAGGGGGCGCGCTTCGCGCGCTTATCATATACATCGAGAATTTATGTAATCCTAAAACATATGATGCAAGCATTTATGAAACAAAGAAGTGTTAAAAAGTAGCCTAGTTAAAGACGACAGTTAGTGAAAAAAAGCGAAAAAAATTATAACTAAATAAAAAATTAGGTTGAATATTTGTCATGAAAATAAAGTTTAAAAGTAGCCAGCAAAAAAAAAAAAAAAAAAACACAACCCAGCCAAGTTTCGAACTTGGGTCCACGGAGTAGTAGTCCGACGCTTTACCACAAAGCCATGTGACACACGGTTTTTCACTCCCCCCAGATTGACCATTAAATCGGGCAATATTAGTTGCGCATGCGCAGACCCACTCTCGCGTACTACTGGCAGCAGCTAAAATTGGTCGCTTCGTGCCAGCACGAATTGTACTGGCAGTAGCCACTGCGTAAAATTTTTTCCGTATGTATTTTTTACCTTGTTGTCATAGATTGATACGACTACATACATTAAACTAAACGATGTTGCAGATATCTCTATGTAGAGTGGTCAATGGATGTAACCACAGCAACACTTTAATCTTCAAATTTGAAACTATTAAGCCAGTTAGCAACGTTTCGTTACTAAAATGCACTCTCAGCAGGTTTACTGAAACAATCTGTAGTTTACAGCGACGATGGCGAAATTGATGGCCACTTAACCATAAACGTTTTATGTTTTGTTTAGACAAATTAAGTGCCGGAAGTGCGTGTTTATGGTATTGGCTTCAAACAATGGCTGCCAGTGCATCACCCTCGCGTGGCAGTCTAGAGATTGTTTACAGGGTCATGGGTTGCAACAGGTCACAGGTAATGATCAGCGGAGATCGACACACTGAATGCTAATGACGCCCTGATTACCGCGATGAAAATCGCACGCCCCCATCCCACCTAAACCCATCTATTTATTACCTTTCTCAGCTGTCATCTTTAATGTTTAGCGATGCACCACCCTAACTTGGCCGCCTCAGGCCAGTTTGGTTAAAACACGAAATGCAAAACCCGGGTCACTGACTTTTTAAACAAATGTAAGGAAAAAGTGCAGCGATGAGCTAAAATGCCGATGCTAGTGTCCGATTCTGATATCTTGTGGTCCAATGTTTTTCAAAAGTTTCATAGACTTAAAAATAATAAATTGTGAGGATTTCACAAACCTGTAGGCCTAAAGTTAGTGCAGAGATACTATAGTAACGCGCGTTAGCTATAGTATCTCTGGTTAGTGTGCAAATTTTCTATAGGCGAACAATCATGCGAAATTTTTGATTTCAAGTATTTTGCATCTGTTGCTTATATTACAGCTTTTTTATGTTGGTTTCGTTCCTTTTTTTTTTTTGGCTTTCGTTTTCTTTTATTTTGTTTTCGTTCTTTGTTATACTGTGCGCAATGCAAACCGGAACGAAAACAATTTAAAAGGGAACGAAAGCCAAAAAAAAAAAGGAACGAAACCAACATAAAAAAGCTGTAAAAACTGTAAAGCATAGGCTGGACGTCCGGGTTCAAGTCAAAGTCGAAGAAGTCTTTTTTTCTCTCAAGAGTTTTTTATTTTTTTATTCTTACAAGGCTATTCTTTCAAGTCGTTTACTTCATTAGACATTTCAAAGTAAATAATTTTTTTAAACAATTGCATACAAGAAAATAAATATTGGGGGTGGGAAAATTCACCCCCTCCCCTCCTTTATGCCTCTGCTAGAAAATGTATGACCACATTATTTTTTTATTGTGCTATGATTTTCCTTACTTTAGTAATGAATGTCTTCACCAAAAAAGACTAAAATTGCAGGGCCCGAACCTGCTTAATTTTAGTTTTTATTGCCCAACCAAAATATCCATTACCTGTTTTAATAGCAGTTTCCCCCTTTGACCTTTATTTTCCCCTAGAATTTTGAAAGTTGTCTTCCCTGCCTAGCTCTTACGGTACTGCGCATGTGCAGGCCTGGGTCTGCTTATATAAGGTCCCGCGCAGCGAACTGTTGGCATCATTTCTCCACCTTCCAGAACCTAGCTCATGGAGGGGAGGCTTGGTGTGGGAGTTAAGGTAATGTATATTTTCGGTTAGGCAATAGGCAATTTCCGGTTAGGCCGGAGGTGAATAAGTTTGAATAAGACCGCAATGCAGCGAGGGGTGCCGGCTGGCGGGAGAACGGAGAAATTTACGTTTAAACGGAGGGATGAGTTTAGCGGCGGTGCCACCTGTTGAGTATGCTGGATGGCTGCCGAACGAACGAATAGACTTGTGCTTAGTCTTCAGAGTAACGTGACATTGCGTCGTCACTAGTGGCACTGTCCAGCTGCGGAAGGGAACAATAATGAGTTGGTTATGAGTTGGGTACATCATATAAAAAAAAAGTCTTCTTTTTTCTTTTTTATTAAAGGATCGGAGGAAAGAAAAAATGTAACAAGGCATCGCTTAATAATGACACGGTAGTGGCGTGTAGACGAAAGGAAGTCGACTAGGAGGGCAGGTATGATGGGATCATACAGCCGCCGGAGGTTTGTTGTTATTGAAAAGATGCTATGCGGTCGCAGAATGGAAGGCGCTATGATCTAGTTGTTGGGCTGACTGCTGGAAGGTTCCTGACTGATGCAGGGGAAGCAGGAGGAAGGTGCCAATAGTCGGGAAAATAGGAGGGGACTTAGTTGTTGAATGCCTTCCGTCCCGGAAGGGAGGCTAAGTAGAATCCTGGAAAGTTCGACCAAAAATAGAGTTACGTACGAACACGTGAAGATGGCGGGGTAATGTCCGTTGTACTACAAGGACGTGAGGAAAGAAGCACCGGTAGGCGGACGGTAGTTGACGTTGAGTATGATGGAGTCGATGTTAAAGGCATGATTCCTTGAATGGTAACAGGCCGGGAACGTATGGTCGAAAGGGACCATGGAGAAACTGACAGGAAATCTGGAGAGGATGGTTCAAGGAATGTACATGGGATGTCATAATGGAGTTCTTCCTCACAGATCAGGTTAACATTGAGTGCCTGAGGAGCGGAGGGTCCAGGGGCTGGCTGTTGTGGCAGGGCTACGGAAGGATAGTCCAGGTCGCAGAAAGGCTTATTGAAGGTTGGGAACGGGAACGGCAGTTATAGGCAGTCCGGAAGAAGGAAGGCTGAAGAGGACGCAGTGTTTACGCCAAGACGAAAGGTGACAACAGGCAGTGGTAAAATCGGCGATGTGAAGGAGGGTGATGCGGAAGCTGGGTCGGAAGGAACGACCGGAACAGAGGACGTAATGGATGAACCAAATTTTCGAAAAGCCCCTCTATGAGCGGTGGAAGGGAAGTGAGAGACGAGGTTGGGAAAAACCGCTGAAGGTGGCTGCCGACGCTGTCTCTGGATGAAGGAGTGTTCCATAGGAGCACGGCCGGAACGCCGGGCTGGTGCCTGGGAGATGTAAGGGCGACGGAAGGGAGCGGGTCCCTCCCAGTGGTGGAGATAGAAAAGTCTTCTGTGTGCGGAAGCCCGGAATCCATACAAGGTTGAGTCGAGGGAATATTGCATCTTATGTGGATCTGCGGAACGAAAGGATGATCATAACGAGCGTCCGCCTGTCTTGTGGCGACACGTTGAGAGAAGGAACATGGAGTACCACTGGAGGAAGAAGCCAAACGCGGAGGCGGAAAGTCTGCCCGAGAAGCGGAGGAGGTAGAGTCGGAACGGGACGCAGCGGTGTGTGGTAGTGGTTCCAGAGTAGGAACAGTAGACGAGAGGCTTTCCAAAGAAAGGACGGAAGAACGTGGCGAGCCCGGCAACGGCGGAGGAGGATCATCCCCAACTGAAGGAATGGATGAAGCAGCCATAAAACCGTTGTAAAGGCAACGAAGGGCAAGAGGAAAGGGAGCGAAGGAAGGCGCCCTTCCGCGGGACGGAGGTATGTGGAGGGTGACGATGAGATGGGGAAGCTCGGAACGACCACTCGCGATGATCGCCCTAGGAGAAATGATGCTAACAGTTCACTGCGCCGGAGCTTATATAAGAAGACCCAGGCCCGCGCAAGCGCAGTACCATAGAGCTAGGCAGGGAAGACAACTTTCAAGATTCTAGGGGAAAATAAAGCTCAAAGGGGGAAACTGCTATTAAAACAGGTAATGTATATATTCGTCAACTATAAAAATATATTTTTGGATGAAAATAGCAATGTTTCCCTCCGCTAGTTTTTTTTTTTTTTGAAGAGGCGCTTGGTCCGCCAAGTTCAGTTGTCAGACTTTATTGTTCAATTGCAGTATTGCTGCATGGTGGCCACTATCACAGAAACTAGACCTGAGCATGTTTCATGAGGTCTTTTTGCCATGACAAGCAACAGTTGTATTTGAATTAAGTACATAAACTGATTCAACGTAATAAAACTGCGTGAAGATCATTGATTTCAGCTGACTGTTACTAATTCCACCCATACAAAATAATTTATGCAGCATATACAATAAATTCTCTTTTCCCCCCCCCCCCCCAATTGACTAGCGTAAAATAAAATTATGCTTATCTTTTTCAAGTAGGTAGGTGAGCCAAATTAAAAATTACTCAAACATATGTTGTACTGTAATAGTAAATTGGAAGAAAGCACAGCTTATCTGGAACCAAACCCACAAGAGTGAAAGAACCAATCAAGTTTCAGCCAATTAAAGTAGTGATATCGAAACAAAAATGGCTGCCATCAAGCTCATCCCACTGACTGTTAGATCAAAGGTTAAATGGAACACCTGATCATTGCTACAACCCCAAAACAATGGTCAAGTTTTCATTTAAGGTCTGAATTAATTGTCGGTAGGATTAACTTGGCAACTAATGTAGCAACTTGGTGGCAGCCATTTTTGTTCTGATATCACTACTTTGATTGGCTGAAACTTGGAGGGTTCCTTGACCCTTGTGGGTCTTGTTTCAGATATCACTTATTTGGCATTTTTTTGGTGGCATCTCATTTTTGCCAGAGCCCAGTTATTTACTATCTGAAGCGTTTGCTGATTTTGCATATTCAACCATCAACAATAAGTATTGACAATGTTCGTGTTGCCGATTATTGTGGTAGTCAGTTTTCATTATTACTCGTTTAAGTTTAGAGTGAGTGTGTAACAGTATGGTTCTTAGGCTCAGTACGAATAAATTCAAATTCAAATAAAGAGTAATAATTATTTTGATCACAGATGGTATTTTCCCAACATATAGGAGAATAGCATTACAAATGAATGCAATTTTTTTTAGTTAATGCCTCTCCAAACGTAAAACCATAAAAGGCACATATTGGAGTTTAGTGTCTTCAATACCAAATTTCATTCGTATCTGTCCCATAAATTATTTTGTATGAGCGGAATTAGTCAGTAGTCAATAGTAGTCAGCTGAAATCAACGATCTTCACGCACGTTGAAATTACGTTGAAATAGTTTATGCACTTTATTCAGCTACAACTGTGGGGCATCGGACGAACGTCTAACTGGAAAATCGTCTAATGGGATAATTGTCTAAAATCTGCCTAAATAAAAAATCTGAAAAAGCATTAAACGGAATATCGTATAATGGATAATTGTATAATGGATAAACGTCTAACTGTGGTTTCTGATGTTATATGTATAGCCGCAGCGAGCGCGGCAGGGATATTAGAAGATTGTCCATTATACGAATTTCCAGTTAGACGCTTTTCCATTATACGAATTTCCTGTTAGATGATATTCCGTTATACTGTTTTCCGTTATACGTTCTTCCAGTTATGCGATTTTCCAGTTAGACGATTATCCCTCGCCCCACAACTGTTGCTTGTCATGGCAATAAGACCGCATGAAATATGCTCAGCTCTAGTTTCTGAGCTAGTGGCCACCAAGCAACAATACCGGAATTGAACAATGACTTTCTTACAATGAAGTCTGACAACTGACCTTGGCGGGCAGACCACTAGTGTGGTCCTTGATAAAACAAAACGTTAAATAAAATTTCGAACTATAATTGCTTGTAGTAACCAATTACCATTCGCTGGTGTTGTTGATTGTTAGTTACTTCATGAAATCTCTCTCTGAATTAGTATTTATGAAAGGAAAACGTGTGCTTTGATAACTTGGTTGAGGCTAAAGGAATATTGTTTTATTTTCCGAAACGCACTTTTGTGTTTTAGTGAGACAAATTTTAGCTCCCATAGGATATAAGCTTCGAGTTTATGGGAGCAAAATGCTCTCCGTTGCTCCAATGTAATTTGAGCCCTGGGCATTCAAAAGGCTCTGCTCTTGTTAATACCTATGTTTTTAGCTATAAAACTAGAAAATCGGTTCACTGGTTCGATATTATACCTTGGTGAAGACAAAATTTCCTCAGCAAGAAAAAACAACAACAACAATATTGTAGTCCCAATAAAATGCCTTTCAAATTCCCATAGGCCTTGTACAGTAGCTATAATAGTTGAAAATAGGGTCATTGCGTCGACCTCTATGTGACAGCAAGTTTTGCCAAAGAAGAAGAACTCCACACATTAAAATAGCATTCAAAAGGTCCTGGTCCTTTTTAATAAGCATTAAGCTCGAAAGCTTTATCTTAAAGCTCTAAAACCTTTAAGCTGTACAAACTGAAAATCGGTTCATTGGTTTGATCTTTAGGCGAGAGCAAAATTTCCACAAGAAGAAGAAGAACAACACAAAAGTTGAAATCACTTCAAAATAGCACTCAAAGGGTCCTAGGCCTTGTTCATACCTATGTTTTAAGCTACGAAACTTGAAAATTGGTTCGATCTCCAGGTGAGACCAATGAGTCCCAACAACAACAACAATAAGAAATGGCTACGCTGTGGATGCCAAACGGTTCGATTGTTATCATTAAAATGTTCATTACAGCAGGAGCCTATAGCAGGCTCCTGATTACAGTAAAATAGTTATAACAAGACCGCAAACACCGAATTTCGTTAGTCTGTGTCAATTTTGGGAGAAACTATAGGGTTTGACATTTGCCATGGAAGTTCATGCTGATAAACCTTGATAAACGAAATGTAGTACTGCTGGCCGGTCGATGCAAGTTCTCTACCTCACCTCGCTTGCCTAGGCTAATCCTGTCCTCCTCCACCCTTACAAGTCTAATACCAAGAATGGCTTAATCTCTGTTGGTCAGCAGTGACTTAAGTTTTTTGATTAGGCCTAAATGTGATTTTTCTTTTTTTGTTGCACTATTTCCTGTGCTATTTCAATAAAATAAGAAACCGAAAAATTCTTTATTACTGTACTGAAATTCGTTTTGAATGAAGTGGGCAATTTTTGTTGGTAGCCTTTGTTTTAGTCAATTCGGGGTGTCGATTTTGTTCAATTCATGGAGGGCAAATAGTTTTGTGGGCCGCCATTTTTTAGCTGGATCTACCGGGAAAATGAAAGCAGCATGCCAGAGAAGCATGCAATGACTACAGCCAGTGGCGTAAATAAATATTTTTTTGGGGTTGGTGGTGGGGGACAATTTTATGCCCCACTCTTCCTTTACACCTCTGCTAGAAAACTTATGACCACTTTGTTTTTATTGTACGTTCGTAATGTATGGATTCATAAAAAAAAAAGTTAAGAAAAAAGAAAAGTTTACTTTTTTGCCATGGGTTATGCTCCCTATGACAGAATGTTTCAAAATGCTTATTAACAAGTGTAAATTGTAAATCGTAAAATTCCAACTAATACAAAATTTGGTTTAACATTTTTTAGCTGTAGAGTGCCATCGTTTAGCTTCAAGCGCATTCTCGTGCACAGAATCCCGCTAGCTGACAAAGCTCTTTCCGAGTCCCACTAGTTGATGAAATAGGTAAAAGACAGTCAAACACCATAGCTGCAAATGTTAGCCATGTGAATTGAATTGAATTGTATTTTTATTTACATGAGTCTAAGGACCTATTAGTCATACACTCAACTCTAAACTTAATCCTAGCGAACGGCTTCCTTCAAACAATATTTTGGATGATTGACGTAAGGATTGTTGTTGGCAATGGCTTTTGTTGCACTCGACATTTTATAATTTTTATTTGTGTAAGATTTAAATTTGTCAAGTAAGTATTAGTTTGTGATGCATAGTTTGTTAGCCCGCTTTCTATCTCAAAAATCCCTCGGTTTAGGCAGCTACAATCCTGGAATTTTTGAGACTAAGAAACTGACTGACAGGATTCTGGTACTCTAGCACCCGGGGTTGAAAACCCTAGGAGTACGCTCACGAATTTTTTTTTTTTGGGGGGGGGGGGGGGGGGGGGGGGGACAATAAAAAAAACAGGGGTGACACAAAAATCATCTAGAGGAAGTACAACTGAGCCCCCATGTCACACGAGCTGTATAAACCTACAAATGTTTGGCAAATTTTAGTGCATTTGAATTGCCTACAGTACCCCTTTTGAAAATTTTTTTATTGCAACAAATGACTTATTTTTTTCACTTTTATCACCCCCCCCCCCCCCCGTGTGCTAATACACCAAATGAAGCCGAATGTGCTGGCAGATTAATACAATGAAGGTGAAATTAAACAAACCACACGAGGATTCGTTTACTATAATGGCATAGAACACTAAGCTCCACCCAGCCTTTACGTAGCTATGATTACATAAACCCTCAACAACAGGACACACCACTTTAGCATAAAGATAAAATCAAATGATTTCTGTAATTAGCTGCGAATTTATAAAATGTGTATGTGAAAAACCAAAAAGGCGTCCATGAACAATTTTGTGATAATCTGTTAATTGCAGAATTACTTTGTCTTGACATTCTAATCCTTCTCATTTCAGGATCGCAAAGCCAACAGCAAAACTCTTTCAAATGAAACACCACATCAAGTGAATACGACCATAAAGCGAAGCAAATCCTATGGCGAAATCAGTTGCCACGATGTTGGCAATGAAGCTCCACAATCGTACGAATCCACGTGTGACGACCTTCAGTTGCGTGCAGAAAGGATTGTGTGCCACAAAAACGAAGCGGAAATACGTCCACTTTCCAAAGATGGCTCTACACTGAACAGTAAGGTGAAATGTTCGGGCGTTTTGCAACGAATGAGGCGTTTCAGACTGAAACATGTCTTAGAAAAAGACTCCAGCTGCCCCAATTTAAGTTACAAATCGGGGCAGCCTGTGCAGCCGAGGATCAGGGTGCTAGTGCGGGATAGCATTAGGTGTGAAGCGACTGTTACAGCACACACGGACAAAGCAGAAGTTTTAAGTCATTCTCAATTGAGTGATCTCTCGGTGAGTACTAGTAGTAATCCAGTGATTAATCAAACCAAAAACAGAAATCCTAGGCCAGATCTCATAAACTCTGTCCTGGAACGAACAGTGACCAAAGATGACTTGCATTCTGAAAATGTTCCCGTTAAATCTGGAGACCCAGAACCAAGCTGCTCACAGACGGTTCTTCACAGTAACGAACCTACATGCCTCCCACGTAAAAATAATGATGCTTTATTTAGTAACACTCCTCAAGACCTTCCACAAAAGAGCACAGTCCGAAAGACATGTGCATCACCGTTTGGTTACGACATCGAAAATATCACCACTTTTCTCCAAACTGCATCACGAACTCACCCCGCGAACATCCCCATGGTTCTGACTCAGAATGTAGTGATTCGTTCAACGGGAGGTGTTTCAAAACGCAACAACTTCTCCGTGCCGATGGGAAATGTTGTCAATGCGATGTACAAGACGGGAGCGTGGGTGTATGTGAGGACTGCCCATGGATCCGAGGGACTTTTGCCTTACAAAGCGTGTGTCCCTTTAGGCATTTTACCCGCAAACACAAGGCACAGTGCTCCATGGGATTTAGACAACACCTTTCTTGATCCGATGACGACAACTGAGTATGCGTACCCATCTATTTGCAATGTGGTTGAAGTCAATTCAACATTCACGGAACAGATAGAAGTGAAGCACAAGAAGCCCGAAGAATCTTCGGAAGTTCTTTATGAGAACTTAAACTTCCTAGTGCAAGTTCCTATGCCAAACTTTGACCTCGAAGAAGTTACTTCTGTAGGTGAGGGAAATAGTGAGTTTGGTGTTTCTAACAAACCACCCTACCCAAACAAAACTGACACCCAAAAGCTCATGGAGTTTAGTTCCACGAAACTGCCCGACAAGCCTTTAACAGATGAAACGGTCAAACAGTCAGACACTGTGAAACAATCAGTAACAGACGAAACGATGATACAAACAGTACCAGAAGAAATAGTGAAAGTGCCATCTGCCACCAACGAGCCGTCATTAGAACTTACATCACAATCAAACGGTGATATTCAAGTGATGGTTGTGTGCGACTACATCGCCAAAGGACAAGGCAGAATCACAGTAAAAAATGGCGAAATGGTTAGTCTGGTCCAAAGAACTTCTGCCGATTGGCTATTGGTGAGGACAGGTACTGGATCTGAAGGTCTAATACCCACAGCATACACAACGATAGGCACACAATGCTTCCTGTGACTTATTCACTAAACTAATGCAAATACGATTTTGTGAATCAAGCAAGAGAAATGGAAAGAAATTCCACAGCAAATAGTAGTACACGGTAATTCATACAACAAGCAATGTATGAACAAACTAGAGAATTTGTTTCAATGAATTAATTCATGCTTTCTCCAATCCAAAGTAAATCAGACCACTCCATTTTTCAGATTTTATTTACGTATTGTGCTATGGATATGAATATTTTATAAATATAAACTTTTTTTTTAAAGTTAAAAAGTTAAAAGTTAAAAAAAATTAAAATGGCAAAGACTTTTCCAGATCCAAAATATAATTGTGAGTCTGAAGAATTTCATTGTTTTGGGGTTACAAAAAAAAATATTTCCTTTAATATGTGATGTCACATGTACAATGTCAGAAAAAGTAAGTAATGATAAAACAAAATTCTGGTAGTGTTAAAGATTAATATGGTTATTGCTACCCTTTTTTTTCTTACATTCAACGCCATATACCCATAATCGTACAATAACAATAAGATGGGAGATTTATCCAGAGTCTTGCCGAAGTATTTTCCCTCATCAAGGCTGGAAATACTCGTTATGACTGGACAAAAGCTCCTGTTTCAAGTACTTTTTATTTAACATGATGAGGCTGAATATAATGTAACTAATTCGACACCGTAATATGTAAAAATAAATTTAAGCTCAATTGGCATCATAATTAGAAATTTGGAGTTTTGTACTTTTTAAGTACAGTATGTTTTCACAACCTAAGGAGAATGTCACTCTCTTAGTGCTAGTGTAGAAACACAAACCTATAGCCTAATCAAAAATTACCATAAAAATATTTACTGTACATATTTTAGGCAACTGAAGAATTGTTATGTATTCCATGGTCATCTAAGCAAATTAAGTACTAAATTTGATACCCGCCAAAATTAGACATTCTAGTGATAGGAGGTGTACTAGTGTAGTATCATAAATGCAACAGTACCATGTATCCATCATTGTTAAAATAAAGATATTGCAATTTGCAAATAGGTAATAAAATTACAACAAAGGTGGGTATTGATAAGAAATGTTGCTTTGAAAAAGAATGGTTATTACCAACGTTTGCAACAATGGTGAGGAGAATACTTTATTTGTACTTTCAGAAAATGCAACAGTACCCTGTGAGACAAAACCATATTCACTGTACCATTGTTGCAAACAGTGGAAATAAGTGTCTTGTACTTATATTTGATTGTTGCTCGGCATTCTAGTTGCTGAGGATTTGACACATGCCAAGTGATACAATGCTGCTAATAACCTAGCTGTCAATGCGCCATTAAGCCTCAATCCTGATACAATGCAAAGTGCTCATTGATAATGGCTTCACATGTTAACAAGTAAAAAATCTTCTAGGAGGTTTTAACTGCCAAGTCATTATGAAGTGTTGTGAATCTGCACTTATAACAATGTAATTACAATGCAATGTAATTATGACATAATATAGCATTAATTTGATTTGACTTTAATACTTGAGCCTATACAGGTCTACGAACCATATGTCTCATTCTAATTAAATCCTAGCTAAACACTAGCAGAACCATAATCATATACAGGATCATAATCATACACGAGGCACCCAAGGGCCAAAGCATCACACACCAGGGCCCCGATTAGCTTACTGGAACGCGAACCTACGCATCGCCTTGCAAAAGGACAAAACCACCCGATGCAGATCCCTGGGTCCAATCAAATGTGGGGGGGGGGGGACGCCAAGAGCCTGTCACAAATGTCCACCAGTCTCTCGAAGGGGAAGACGATGAAACAACTCCCTAAGTTGACATTCAAACAGGAAGTGACACACTAATTCTTCGGACGCGCTACACTGGCACATGGGGGAAGCATACCACCCTAACCGCTGGGCATGCTCCCGCAGCAGGGATTGACCAGTATGCAACCATGAAAGAAGACCAGCGTCTTTCCTGGAGAGTTGCGCCAGAGCCACTGGCACAGAGACCAATGGGTGAATCATGAATAAGTGCCTACCGGTTTGAGCCGAGACCACTCCAACTGCCACTGGTCAGTTGCGATGGAACAGTGCACAGGCGTGACATCCCTGGCACCAGGGGAAACACAACTTCGTTCACTTTTTCTTTCCTCCTGCGCCTCGCAAGTCCGTCTGCCACCTCATTACCGAAGACTCCAGTGTGGCCACGAACCTACTAGATGGAGACGGAACACCCTGTCTGCAGGGTAGCGTAAAGTTTCCTGCCAATTTCCACAGCCAGTGGATGGTCCACCACTAAGGATGGAAAGGCACATCTCAAAAAGAGGATACCAGATGCTGAGTCTGCGACGATTTGAAACCTATGGAGCTGTAGGTCAAGACCCACATCCGGGGCAACAAAATGGCTATCTGTTCTCCAAGGAACACCGATGGGAGACGCGACAGGTAGTAACAATATTCCAGCCGCAGTTCTGGGACAAAGACTCCGGCACCCCCGTCCCAGGCTTCTTTGAGGAAAGATGCCTTACAAAATATGTTGACCCCTTCCCGTCTAACACCAGCATCATCACAGCTCAACAGCTGCTTAGCACTGGCGAGCTGGAAATAGAAAGGTGCCTTAAATTTTCCGAGGCACTGACCAGTCAATAACGATGCACCCAGTCCGGGGGATCCCAGGTACTTAAGCGTCCACGGCCTTAAGTTGCTGTAGTCCACAATTACCGCAGCCACATGGTCAAACCGACCCCTAGCCACCGCACGTAAACACAGGGAAGCCAAGAACCTCCGTGCCCTAATCCGGATGCACCCGCTTCCACTAGAACTGCTGGAATCTGGGTGGACGGCAAGCAGCCAGTCACTACCCTAACACATTCGTTAAGCATTACTCCAGAGCGCTATCTGTGCAAGCCAAAAATGGTAGATGAAATTCCACACAGGACCTGACATAAATATGGTAGAAGGTAGAAAGAACCGAGCGCCTAGCAAGCTGCCTATTGGACGCAAGGCTCATAAGAACACACAGCCTAGAGGAGACACTTTCTCTAATGGTAGTAACCTCAACAACAATCAAGTATGGGTTCAATGTGTATTGTGCCATGCAGCAGTAGAGTGGAGGGGATTTCCTGTATGCTTGATGACCACCTTTCCTTGTTACTTTTGTTGACCTTTAACTGATTGTAACGAGTTAACTATACAGTTGCAACAATAAA
Source organism: Lithobius niger (assembly GCA_023313725.1). Lineage (NCBI taxonomy): Eukaryota > Metazoa > Arthropoda > Chilopoda > Lithobiomorpha > Lithobiidae > Lithobius > Lithobius niger. The sequence goes on from JAHWFP010269131.1 coordinate 13,783, forward strand.
TAACCTCCACTGTACTGCTGCATGGCACAATATGTATTTTAAAGGAAACGTTTATTATTTAAATTTATTTAAAAAATTTGTTTTGATACCTCAGTATTGTAGGAGTTGGGAGGTTTGATGCACTCCCAGGCAAAGCCATGGGAGGCAAGGGCCAATCTTGCTATGTAATTTCAGTCGGAAATTCCTAGGGTCTTTTACATGCCACAATTGAAATGACAGGGCCTTTCACTTCTTGAAAATGTTGCAGTACTGGGCAAAGCGCTGCTCTACCATATAACAGTCCCAATAAACTTGACAATCTATAAAACTCCAGCTGCCCCCCCCCCCCCCCGACTATCTTTCCAAGCTCAATAGACATTAAATGTTGCATACAACAACATCTACAATGGATCCAGTTGTATTTAACACCTCCATCTTGTGATAGCATGCAAGGCGATGTCCATCCAAAAGTTTATAGGCGAACCGTAAAAAATTTGAAATTAGGCATTTGAAACAGCCACTTTGCTCAGCTTCATTGAGCCAAATCCTTGCAGACAAAACTTGTCCGCATTTTTAATAAATTTTGCTGACAAATAGAAGGCATAAAAACCATAAAATGTCAAAGTAACATTAAGGCCTTCAAACACTGGGTGAAGAACACTGGGTGAACCGTGAGATTGTTTCAATGTAAAACCTTCGCATTAAGCCAACACTACAAGTCAAGAGTTGTGCCTCAGTGATGCATAAAATTATGACCGATCTCTATCAACTCCAGGTAG
>JAHWFP010269131.1:14640-56646 GCA_023313725.1 Lithobius niger
TTTTAAAAATTGAAATATGATCCACTTTAGCAGGGGTCCAGCAAAACCAGCTTGGGGGTCTGGGGGAGTGCTGTAAGCTTCCCCAGCGGGGTCCTGGGCAGAGCCCTGGAAGCCGACGCATTTTACGTTATTTGAGGGCCTATTTCCGGCTTTCCGAGACAGGTTTGCACCACATTGTTAAGCAAATGTTGGATGTTTTTCGTAAAAATTCTTTAGCATGAGAGGTCGTAAAAACCTAATTGTGACCAAAATTCTGATTTTTTTATATATATTTTATTTACAAATTAAATTAACTGGTGAATTTAAATAAAAAAAAATTAATTTAACGTTAACAAACACTTATAATTTAGGTTTGAAAAGTATTGTTGCTTACTTTTCAAATGGCGGAAGATTCAGATGACGTTCCTGGATTAACTGAGAATTAGTTTTAAATCACGGTGGCGATGTGCTAAGAGGAAAAGAGCTACTAGCAAATTAAACCGCCAACTATTCTTCAATTTTAATTCTTTACTCGGTTTTTATGGAATTAATTGTTATCGGACTTCAGCTGACGAAAACTTGGAAGGGAAGCTTTTTTTGTACAAATTTAGCAGACGTTTCGGCTATAGCACGAACACACAGTCGGACCTCAAAGGTATACGGCCATTTGTGAACACACTGAATTTTTTTTAGTTCTGTATTGGTTAGACGCTGAAGTTGAGTTTGCGTCCTCTTGATTGAGAGGCCGGGACTCTTGACCACTGGGCTGCTATTGCTCCGTTTGTTTGGGGTGTGTTTGACCCCTCACAAACTTCGCGTTATACGTTGGGCTTTTAAAATCGCGCCTTCTCCTTTTAAAGATAAGGCGTTGGCATCCCAAACGTGTCTCATAACTAAGATGTCTGTTAAATCATGGCGTTGACGGTCTTAGGCAGCAAATCAATTTTCAGTTTAGCAACTTACTGTACACGATTTTCGCTCAGTTCATTGGTATCATGAATTCAAGCTAGAATCCTTAACAAGTTTAGCTTTATACATATTTAGTTAACTTTTCTGCATTAACTAAGATAGCTTTTAAATATTATGGAGGTGATGAGGTAGCAACAGTAGGACTACTGGCAAACAAAACAGCAACTGTATTTTGACCTTTTTTCCCTCGAAATTTTTACGAATTTTATGTCGTCATGTAGATTTCGTCTTCCGGCTGTACCCCGACGACAATCTTGGTTACTCCCCGGCCGACCCGAGGGGGGGGGGGGGGGGGCTACCGCCTGAAAAAGGCGATCACCTGTGAATTTACATCTCCAGGGCTACTGATCATCGAAAATTTGCAAAGATGTGAAGTGATATCTTGACTTTATGAAAATAAGCGTGTCTACAGTGATTTCTTTAACGTGTTGCACGATGAATTTTCATAGTAAGCGGTGTAACGTTTTCACAGTTATCAATAGCTGAGGATAAAAAAAAACATGTTGCGACTGGTACGTGTACCAATGACCTGCTTGTGAAATAATTAAAAACCAGTTTTTGAACCGAACCACAAAAAAAAAAACCGGAACACCATCCAGAACTAAACCCGAACCCAATTTTCTTTGCAGTTTAAGACTCCCCGATTGCTTTGTTACTACTATTGGTTTAAACATCCCAATTAATTGACAAATCAGAATGGCTTATTATTTACTTTGGATTAGCACCACGGGATAGCTCTTGAAAAAACGATTTAGATGTGGGATTGAATATTAAAATTTGACAAGGTTATCGAAAGAAATATACTAATACCGTTGTCTGTAATTTTACCTAGCTGTGTAAAAATTACACTAGTATTAGTATCCGATTTTTTCAATAATTCCACCAAATTTTGGTATTCAATTCACCATCTAAATAGTTTTTTTCAAGAGCTATTCAGTGGTGCTAATCCTAAGTAAATAATAGCCTATCTTGATTAGCAAATTACATAGCAAAAAATAAGTAAGGTTCAATTAACAAAGTTTTGAATTATTTTGAAAACCCCGAAATGGTATTTACTTTGAAAACTCACAACACACGTGAATCTACACCAAACAACATGTAGTTTCAAAACAAGAATATCCCCACCACTACACTATGCGGCTTTTTGATTAACCGAACCCATTTATCTTCAACAGGTTCTCTCGGTCCCTTCTACATTCTGGTTTACATTTTCATGTTCATATTTTTCAACTTTTTTGCCGTCTACATCACCATTTTTAAACCTGGAACATCTCGTAGCCTCCTACACCTCTAAGGCCGAGCATTCCACTACACACTCAGTTGTTTGTTGAAGTCTTCTTGCAAATAGAATTTGGTGGGATATAAAGGGATCTTGCAAGTTCAGAAGAGGTGTGCGGCTGTGCCCTCTTTTTCTCAACTTGTGTGTGATACAAAGTTAATTGGGAAGGTACAAAAACGTTGCTAAAAGCCAGCACTACTTACGAATGGAGTCTTTGGCTATACAGCAACACACGTGGGAGGGCACACCTCTTCTCAACACGCAAGGGCCCTCAAATCCAGGCATAAAATTCCTTCGGCGAGAGATGATTACACCGAACGACTGGGAATGTAGCGGAATGTTCGGTCTTACAGGTGTAGGAAGCTACCAGATGGGCCAGGTTTAAAAATGGTGATCGTAGATGGCAAAAAAGTTGAAAAAGATGAAAATGTAAACCAGAGTGTAGAAGAGACTGAGCGAGCCTGATAAACGGGGACGGTCTAACGAAAATTCACAGAATATAGTGGGGCTAATGTTCTAATTCTGAAATAAAACGTTCTTTGGTTTAGAATTACTGAAATGAGAAAATAATAAACTTATAACTGGCATCAGCAGAATACAGTTATCCATAAAAAAAAAGGCATTGGCCCAGCCTTGTGATATAACTACCATACATACAAAAAGAATCAATTTGTAAGGAGCTTTGTTTAGCTTGGAATAAACACAAAGTAACACTAACATAAAATCTATAAAAAAAAAGTATCTTTAATTAAAATTTATCACAGAATACAGCAAACAAAATGGTGCTATCGATCAAACATAAGAATTAAATCCCGATATTTCAAGCTTGCACAAACATCAATCTTGTAACTGCTGCCAGCTACCGTCAGAACCTGGAAATAAAGAAGCAAAAAATAATCAAAAACAGAAACATTGTTTATAAGAAGACTGGAGACCTATTACAAGAAAACAGTAAGTAACATGGACTATGTTTCACATTACTGTGTAAGTATGCAGGTTTAACGATAACTGTTAATCATCATGCTTCAGGATAAAAGATAACATACAATCATCTTCAGTTCTTCCAGACCGCAGGAGTACTACGTTACAAAAAAAATTACCAGAAATGAAAGTTGCTCCCGAGAGGTAAAAAGAGAGAAAAGAACCGGACTTTTATGTAACTAGCTGCTTTCTTTTAATGCATTTCTATGTGTTGCAAAGCTAAAATAAAGGATATCAGATAAAACAAACAAAAAACATCTATATAAAAACAATATGCCCACTGTGGGAATTCAAAATGTTATGGCATCAGAACTAAAGACATGTGGGCCCAAACTTATTTGACAAATAGAATACACAATTTCTGCTTAAAATTGAAAAACATTCACTACTTTGTTAATAAGTTTTCAACTGTTGCTGTTGTGATGCTTTGCATTTGCTACCGGCCAAATCTTTGTTATGAATCGTTGAAGGGGATGTCACAGTTCAGTTGCCATGGGCAACTTGGCCACCTAATGTAGCAGCAGGCACTTGCCCAACAACAGCACTTCGCTGGGAATGCAGACAGGAGATAAGTCAATAAAGCAGGGTAATGAATAAACTACATTTTAAGCTAATGTGATAGTTTTGAGTTCAGAGTCCCAAAAGAAGCTGGCATGAAATTTAACTGCAACATATTTATGACCTGAAAATGGATTCCCGGTAAATACAATTTGGACTACAAAAAAAATCACGGCATAAATGTTTCCACGTCCAAATTTTTTCTTTCTTTTTTTTTAAGTGCAAATAGAGACAATTTTTACGGATTCAAAATCAAATTCTAATTCCGAAAAATAGGTCCTATTTTATTAAATGTTACTTTCGTTCAGTGGCGGTGATGCACTATGCCCCCACCTCGGAAAGAAAGTTGCAATTTTTGTTATTTTTTTTCAAAAACTTAAAAAAATTACGACCCAACTTTTAAAATCAGAATCAGAATTGAAATCAGAGTTGGAATCCAGCCAAGTGGTGCCTATTTGCACTCAAAAAAATCTCTACATCAGACATTTGAAACCACAAGACAAAGAACGTACAAATTATTATTTTAAAATCAGGAACACCAACAGGAAAAGGGCACAAAATCGACTCGTAACGTGTACGCATTTTGCATCATTTTATAAAAATTAGTGATTACTCAAAACTCACCTGTTGCTGTTGTTGATTTTGCGGGGATTCTGCTGCAGACTCACTTATGGCAATACTGTACACAGACGATGCCGATGTAGGAATCTTGGCCCGTAAATCCCCGTTGTAATTCAGATGGTAGAAATAAGAGTCCCCTCCCCCTGCAATGATCTACCAAGTACACCATATTACAGTCCCAATTTGAACAAACGTTACCCGATGAATTTACTAAATGGGAAAATTCAATGATTTGCATTAGCACATTACAGTACTGTGAAATCCCTTACAATATTTACACTAATCTATCTTCAAAAATAAAACGTTTTATCAGATCAATAATACAACCTAAAAGTTTGCAGGCCTTTTAAACATTCAGATACAAAAAGAATAATAGAAAAATGTTGCATTGTCTCTTACATGCCCTTACGAATGAATTCAACATTTTTCACATTTGGTACCATCCTTTCAACTAGATGATGATGATGTCTGTAAAAATTTCTAATGCTTTCGTGAGTCAACACTTGGGATGACTGACAAACACGTGTGTCCAACACTGACACAACTCGACAAAGAGTGTACGATATCCGCGATTCTAGCAATTGCTGGATTACGCCTTCCAGAATGTTCTTTGTCAAAAGCCCCCAGCGTTATTTTGACGTGCTGGTGCCAATTTCTATCACTAGATATCATAAATTGAGCACAACCTGTAAAAAGTTGAAGCCGAGCTACGCCTGTCTTGCGTATAATGTCTTAGCACAAATATAGTGAACTTTAAGATTTTTGATGTTGCCTTTTGGACTGCAGTCTGTCAAACCACGCGCGCTCCTCGCCCAGTCGCTACTACAGTGGAAGAGGACAATGGTTCAATCGCCATTTGCAACTTGTGGAGCGAGAGGTGTTTGATTCTATTTGCTGCCTCAGAGCCCCCACCTCGAAACAATATTATGCTCCTTGCCCCGAGCTGAAAAGGACTCCTAATTGCTTCTGGACAGGCTTGTTTTCTTGACCACTGACAAGGGTCCGACGTTTAATACTAGGAAGTTGGCTTTTTTCCGCCTGTGAATATAAAGAACCGTTGCGGGAAACTTAAAAAGCACAGCAAAGTGGACTTCTAAGCAAAGGCATGTTCAAACTAAAAATTTTGCCTGATGAAGACAAAGTTTTGAAAAGATACATCTGTGGAAAATTCGCACCCTGAAAGTGTAAGTTTTCACTGGACTGTTTGGGTAAAACATTTTTCAACCGCTTGTGACTGTGAGAGCACACTGATTATTTGAAGAAAGCAGGCACAAAAGTATGGAGGTGTGCTGGTTTGACAGCCATAACAAATGTTTAACCTTCACCTACAAGCGGTGACGCTGGTAGAATAAATAATTGGGGGTGAGAGGGTGTGGCACCGAGACATTCAGGCCAGTCACGCTACTCCCAATTACATCGAACGTGCCATTTACATAACCTATATTTTATTAATTTTCTCTTTGGGGGCCCTCAGCCTATCGGCTTCATTTGGGCTTCCTCGTCCTTCCCGCGTGAAGGATCAGGATTCGCTGGCCCCCAAACACAGCTCCCCTGTTCTGGGCCTGGCGCTTTTATAGTTCGGGTCAGCCACGCTACCTCTCTATGACTGAGCCCTAAGGGCCAGCGTAGTCGGACGCTGTGTCTTGGCCAAGCCGACGGGACTGAGTCAGCCTCCAGTTTGTGCCAAAGTGTATTTTTAAATTTTTATTATTTTGGTTATTGAATTTGTAGCCATTGACCTCCATTGTGTTAATAAATCGGCATTTTCCATTGCCATTCTTGTTTGTCGTTTGTGCTGGCAAGTAAACTTAGGAGAGGATGAACAGCTGCACCAACGCTACAACATGTAATGCACTATGTGAAGCGTGTGCGTGCAGAAACAGAATAAAAAGCAGAAAAAAAACGGCATCAAGCTGTACACCAATTTTTCCTATGTATAAATTTCACTGCAATCACTGGGTGTTACGATGGGAGTTTATTAATTACTTTAAAGATTGATTGGTTTGGGAGCTTTTTGTTTGCTTTGGCAATGTTTGGCTGGTTTTGACACTTGGGTAGAAATAAACACCTTAAAAACGCTAGTAATAGAGTGGGCAGACGTGGAATAGAAAGTTGTTAGGGAGGCACTGTCCACTCTTGTTCCCCCCCCCCCCCCAACCCCCACCCCAATATGTTCACAGATCACATGTGAATGATCTGCCTGTGCAAACTACCCTATTGGAAATCTGCTCCACACATTTATTTTTTTTAAACAACCAACTTCCATAGATGGGAATACGAGATTCAAATGAGATTTCAAACGAGATTTCATCAGATGTAAGATGTTTTTTTTTCCCATCCCGTCAAACAGCGATAAATAAAAAAATATTTAATTGTGTCAGGAAAAAATAGTTGGATTCTCGGGCATTTTACTCACTTTTTAGATAGCTTTTTATTTTATTGTTTGCTCTCACTCAAGTTAAACCCTTCGTATTATTTATAAAATTGATGTTAAAATCAAATGACAGCAGGCAATGAGGAGTCTGATTCTAAAAGATTTAAAGCAAAGACTTCTGGCAAAGATTTAAAGAAATGTTTTAAATATTTAAAAGTAAACCTAACCTTTCAAATTCGAAGGATGTGACTGTTAGCAATCAGAATGATAGTGTGGCACATATGAGAGGCATTCACAAATTACGTAATGCCTGGGGAGGGGGGGGGCCCGACCACCCGCCCGCCCCAATGTGTCACCATCTGTTATGATGGAGAAGGGGTGGGGGGTATGATGAAGTGTGAGGTAACACACTAATTTTCCTTAAATAAATAATCTTCCACTCAATTTTTTCTAAATGTTTCACTGAATTATAACTTCTGTTTAGGACTGTTGACGTCAGACGCTGAAGAAAAAATAACGAACTCCATACGTTTGCTGCGAACAGAAAACGTTTTCTACTGGAGGATTTCCCCAACGGATCTGACCCATTTTCTCAAACTTAGACCATGAAATGCGCCATAGAATCTGTGTGCAAAATTTGACAGAAAACCAATAATTCGTTAAAACATTATAGCGCGAACCCCCAGACACCCAGACAGACAGACAAATCGTTCGTATAAGAGTCGAAATTGACTCTAACAAGAACTTCATTTTAGCGGCCAAATTTTACAAAAGGTTTTTGAAAAATTTACAAAGTTATTACACGTCAAAATCGCTCCAATTCATGCCAAGGAGGATTTTAAATTATGGGATACATGAACACCGTTAATTCGGCCATGACCTTGTTCCAACGACGAATAAAAGTGCTTCACAGATGTATTTTCAGTTTCACCATCCGCAACCACCAGCGAACCAAACTATTTTTTAACTGGCCTAATACACCATCCGTTAACTTGTCTTACCAAATCTTCGTGAAAACCGCACCATGACAAACTGCCATCCACCACCGAAAAGGAAGTTGTTGGTTCATGGGATCGGAGATGCCAAAGCGTCAAGGTAGGCCCTCCGCCACACACCTAAAATTACATACCAAATTTCAGCCTAAAAAGTAATACCTTAAGATTAATACCAGCATCGTCCGAGGTTGTAGACAGAAAATCAACCCAGGACTGCATGCACACTTACCACAAAAATGGAGATTCTAACAGAGAACTTGTTCTCGCAGGAGAATCTAAGTTCTCAAGAGTAGAATCCGACGGAACTATATTACAAATTGGATGCCTCTCTTGCTCGTGGCACATTTGACACATATGCGTATAATTATCTCTTAATTTATGCCATTGTTGTGCCCCTTCCGGTGCTTTCTCCGCCTTCTACCTCATGCTTCCTCAACACTGTCTTTTGCGGCTGGAGAACCCAGCACCAGAGAGGCGTGCGTAAAAGTAACGTAACGCAACACAGGTTCATCGGCTTCTACTTGGAGAACTTAGTTTCTCCTGAGAGAACAAGTTCTCTGGCAGAATCTCCATTTCTACTTTTCAGAATCTCCTCAATGTGTTTCAAGTGGGATATTGGAAATTTTCTGATCGTGGACAAAAAAATCGTCTCTGAATCCTGACAGTCATACCATGTCGAATCAAGACGAGCCAATTCACTTGCACGATTTTCTGCACAAATCGCCAATAGCATAACCACTTTCAGTGTTAACTGCTTCAATCCCAACTCCTTGGGTGGATGAAGCTCCCACAAATAACATCCTATCGCACCAGATCCCATATTACGACGTATCGGGGAACCGATGGCCGGCTCGAAAACAACACGTTCACAAACCGCTTTGGAAGTTCCTCAGCTTCCCAGCCATCATGGAACTTTTGACAGCACAGCAAAATAACCAACCACAAGGACCGGTGTAGGTCGTAACGAATGTAACCCTTCCGTCCTCCTTGCCACTACTGGGTGCAGAATGCTTTATTTATTTATTATTATTATTTATTAATTCTATATATCAGTACCTGTGATAACTATTCAGTCAACAAATTAATGCGCTGATGCCTTCACCAGCACCACACCCAACATAATGAGTCCACTTGTAGAGGTGAAACACCAAAAATACGCACGTCTCCTGCCCTAGCAGGAACGTAGATACTTGCATTCGCATGATTACCCCTGCCAGACATTACCCCTCCAGGGAGGTCGCACCAGTGGCCACTACGCTGCTGGTCGCCGTGGCCTCCTGCTGTGCCTGCTTCAATAATTCGGGGAATGGAACCCCAAACATTCCCGAAAAGGTCGGCAGTCACACTAACACGCGGGACGGAAATCTTCTACAGTACAAAGGCAATTTGCAACCAGGTTCGACGTGCTACGTTCATAGCCAACAACGCCCGAATTTTTAGACTCTTAGCATACACTATAATCTTTGACAATTGCGACTTACAAGAGCTTATGGAGCTCACCGGTTCCATGGCACAAAGAGGCTTTTATCACCGGTAGCCACCAGAAAAACTCTGCATGAATGGCAGTCATTGCCGTATCCACCACTCCCAATAAGGTGTGCTGCTCATGCATACAGGGCAGGATCGGAGTACGTGGCGACTTAAATTCTTTTTGCACCTGTACCACCATCACGTATCGATAACTAGTTGACGACCTTGCCATCTTGGACAACTGCACTGTCTTGTGCTTATCCCACTAGTCTCCTTTTTCCTCCAATTCCCAAACCGGATGTTTATCCGGCACGACCTCTTGCAAACCCGCAGTCTCCGGGAATGCCACAAGTTCACTCATGTTGCCAACAGAAAAAGTATTTCACACAAAACCATGTTTCTAAGTGGGGCTCGTTCTATTCATTCTCCACATCCCTGTCGCCACGATCCATCCATCAGTCACACTGGCCAGATAATGAACCTTGTCACTATTCCACACATCAAATTCCTCCATTCTTTCCTCACGACGCGACCATGTTGCCGCTTGTCTTAACACACGGCACCCCTCTCGGTCCTAACTCTATGTATACTTCAACTACGACCGACTCGTACCAATCCTTACAGTTACTGTCAAAATTTGTATGAGTCCAGCCTACCTTCATCGCCTCTCTAAATGCCAACTGCATTTCACTACTTAACAATTTTGGTAACGTATTAATTGACTCCGCATAACTTCCCCACTGGATCGTTAGTTCCACAGACTCCACACTCGCATTAGGCCTAATTACGCCACCATCATTCTTTCGCTCATAAAGTTTATTTATGCCTGCGCATTCACTCGGCTTTTCGATTGCCGTCGCCGTCACTTCCTCCTGAAAAATGACCTGCACCATCTTAGGACACTTGCTATCGTCTTTCGGGATGGTTGAATCTGAATGAAAAACGAAAACGTCGACGTAACGACAAACCAACCAGTTCGTGCTGCGGCAAATGCAACAATGGTGAGGAAGAGCGAGGTAGACTGAGCAGATAGCATCGGAAGTGATGTAAAAATCCATAAATTAAGCGGTCCTGATATGCAGATGTAGGAAGTTCAAATGTGCCGCAAGCAAGAAGAGCGTCCCATTTGTAACGTAGTGAGGAGGATTCTGCGAAGCAGAAGTTTCAACGCGGTAAATTTTAAACACCAAGACTGTCTACTAGTACTTACCAACCAGTCGTCACCAGCATCTACAGCAACACAGCCAATCCACTTGCCATATTTTGGTCTCGCACAGTTCTGAGGCAAAGATAAATACACTTAAGAATGAAATCAAAACAGGTGTAATTCGTAGTTAGTAATGTTTCAATGTTGCACGAGGCTGTATTGAACCAATCTTGACTGTTTTTCGGTGAATGGTCGGATCAATATTAATATTTTGCTAAAAGACCGATCAATACAGTAGAACATGGATTTATGAAACTAATTGGCACCGATTGTGGTTCAGAATACAGATAATTTTGGATAACCAAACTTCTATTAAAAAAATTACACACATTTGGAATAAAATATGTATATGCTAGCAGTACTGTAATAAAATAGCAGTTAAAAAAATAGACTTAACAACCTCAAGGTTCTTATGCTCAAAACAACAAGTTTTTATTTTGGAACAGTTATGAATTTTGAAACGAACTATGTTATCCAAACCAGCCACTAACGATTAAGCATGCTGCGACTTAATCATGCTGGAAATTAAGGGTCCATTGTGCTTTGCAGAGGGTATGACAGGTGCACTATATTGTTACACTGACCACTAAGGCTGTACCGAACCGAACATGGCCGAACAGAGGGTGTTCGGTTCGGTTCGGTGTGCAATATTTTGACTAACTTTTTTTCAATTTTTTTATTTTTATTTTGGTTTGTTGGTTGGTTGTGGAAGTTTTATTGAAACGATGAAAGCAAGAAATGAAAGGAGTTTCGGTTGGCCCACGAGTTTTGCAAGAGGTTCCACTATAGTATGTACGTAAACTTCTGTCAGCAAAACGGATTTCAATATATGTACAATTTTAAAGGTTTTTTTTACCCACTAGCTTTCCAGTGGTACAAAGCACAAACCGTTTCATTACTTGAGAATGTGCAGGAGAACATGGAAGGTAAGGCCACATAAAAAAGGCCACACTCGATTGGTATGGCATCGGTTAATTAAACAGTCAATCAATTACAACCCTATAAACAAAACGCAGTCAAAATAAGTTACCTCATGTTTGAATGGTTCTAGACGTGCTGTCTCTCGCACCTTTGCTCTTGTATCTGAAATTATGAAGTTTGACCTCGTTACTATGTCATTCTCCTAAAACAATGACATTTAGAGACTTCAGAACAAACAATGCACAAAATAGTAAAACTCAAACTCAAACTCTTAAAATGTTTTATTATTTCACCACCAAAAGTTTTAAAGAAGTTTCACCTCACTGTTAAGTAAGTCAAGATTTATTCAGGTGCAAAAATTACACTCTCACCCCAAATCCGTACTGTGCCATCTTCACTGCCCGAAATGCATTCACTCCTTGTATTGCTTAAAGTTAGGCAGTGAACATAGTCAACATGTCCTTGAAGTGTGTTCTAAATAAAAATACAACAAAGAAAAAAAAGTGAAACACAAGCAATCTTTGTCGACTTCCTACACATTTCGTGACTAACCTCCCCCCCCCCCTTTCTGTTAACAACTTAAGACATGAAAACCTGACTAAAATTTCTAACGAATTAAGAAGTTTAAACTGTTCATCAACATGTTTAAACATGTTCATCAAATCCCTTTCCTCCAAGATTTCAGTCGACCACGGCATCTTTATGGACGACACTAAACTCTTTGCACCTTCTAACACACCTGAAACCGCTGCTATCCTCCAAGACAACATTCATCATGTTACTAACTGGGTGGAGGACATAAACATGAACCTTAACGAAAATAAGTGTTGTATCCTTAGGTCTGGTAACCAACGTCTTCACACTATCTACGACCTTGGGTCTCATAAACTACTACAAGACAAGGCTTCACAGAAAGATCTTGGTGTCATTCTCGATGGTGATCTTTCCTTCTCTACACATGTCCAATCTGTTGTAGCCAAGGCCTATGCTGTGCTAGCAGCAGTCCGAAATACATTTGATGAGCTTCAACCAAAGATCTTCCTTAAACTGTACTGTAGTCTTGTTAGAAGCATCATCGAATATGCAAACCAAGCTTGGTGGATCAGACTTGAACGCGTCAAGGACAAAGTGGAAAGACTCCAGAGACGTGCAACAAAGCGGGTCTTTGGTTTATCTAATTTGCCGTACATCGAACGTTTACAACGACTCAGACTTCCCACACTGGCTTATCGACGTTCTCGCGGAGACCTTATCTTTGCATATAAGACTATTAACTCTAATAATCCACTTGAAAAATCTTGGCTTTTTGTCACTGATGATCTTAGAACTAGAAACCACGGAGCTAAAGTTGTGAAACAACGCTGCCGGACATCATTACGACGAGTCATTTGCTTTCAGAGTGTGCAACCTGTGGAATAAGCTACCGGCGGAGGTTGTGAAAGCCCCTTCCGTGATCACCTTCAAAAAACGTCTTGATATTGTGTTGCCTTCCTTTATACCACCCTACGAGTACAAAAATTGGTAGTAGGGGATACTCGACGCCATAAGCCAGCAGGCTTTCTGTCGAATTTTCTTTCAAATTCAAATTGCTCACTCTCAGTTTGGGGGGGGTATTACAAACTACATGAATTCTGAATACATAATTATCCAATATGGCTTGTTCTATTGGCATCATGCCTGGCCTCACCAGGTCTGTAATCACAATAACTAAAATAATCTTTGTAAATCTGTGTGGGTACAACTAATTATTTAGCGTCGGGAAAAATACTGGAATCAGTACTTTTTCAAGAATCTGCTTTTCGGACGTCAGGCGTAATCCCACCAAATCAGACGCAAACTCCAGGAATATGAATACCAAGTTAACAAAGTTCAATGCACTTGCACTCATAAAACCCCTCTGCTATCAATCAATCAATCAAAACAATACACAAAACTTACCAACCAAAGTTCAGGGCCACCTACACTGGACATCCAACCTAGCCACTAGTAATATATCTAAAACACGTCAGGATGCCATAGTCCAATTCGACATTAATAACGAACTTGCTGTTCACTACATAAATGAAGGCCACCCTCCACACTTCGAAAATAGCACCATTATAGCCACAGAAGCTAACAAAAGAACTAAGTTTGCCGTTGAAGCAGCCTACATTACCAGTCATCATGATAATGCAGGCTGCAACCAAGCTGCACCAGGGCGCGTACAGCCAAATCATCAGCCTGCCTCCAGGGTGTCACAAAAGAGCATCGTCTCATTAACTGTTGCCATCTTGGACAGAAGAAAAACCTCGGCTGCGGTTTCGAAAATTTTCGTAAATTTACAAGAACTCTCAAGTAATGTGCTCCAGTATCGGATTTTTAATGAAATTTGCCTATATCATCTTTCAACCACTTTCTCATCAGCAAGATTAACTGTTAATTTTTTTTTACATTTTTGTTTGAAGTTGCAATTGAAAAATTTGTCTTGTCATGGATTGGATATTTGAGTACTCTAATTATTGCTCCAAAGTTTTGTTTACTGCACTGTTTGGTGTTCAGGCTAGTGACAGCACACAACTGGCAAAGTAGCGGTATCAGCACAGGAATCGCATTTAAGCAATAGTACAGGCATCGAATCGGAACCACATAAGCGAGAACTGGTGTCAAAGTGGCTTCTGGAAAACTGGTACGGGCACAGGCTTAAATCATTTAACATACGTCAACTCAAAGCACAAGCTCACCTGCTGTTTCCCAGTTTCCAAATCCCAAACGTAGACGTTATTATCACCACCACCTGAGTATAATGTGGATGCATCATTCTGAAAGGGAATGTGGTATTCAATTCAGGGGAAAAAAACAGTTAACTGGATTGAAAGAAAGGATGAGAGATGAGGGTAAAAAATCATGTCTACGTTTATTTGATTTGTTCATCGATTTCACTAAGGGTGTTGAGTAAGTGTTGGCAACGTGCAGTAACACATCACAAAAAGATTAAGACTACCATTATTATCATCCATAAAGCAGCATTATTGTGTAAATCTTAAATTTATTCGTACTCTTATTAGTTCACACATTACCGTTTTGTCCAAAACGATCGCATTCGTTTCCATTTGCCCAACACTGTCACTGAAATAAAACAATTAAAATACAATTAAGGTCAAGGGCACAGAATTTGAAAACATATTATTACCCTAAATGGCCTATTACTCACCAATAGGATGTTAAAATTAAATCAATGAAAAAAGGAAAGGGCCATAACAAAGTAATAATTTGAATCTTACTTCTGTAGTGGAGGTTAAAGCCTAAGTCCATCAGGGAAACGTTTGCGATTATGCGATCATTCACGTATGTGAGCTAGGTTCCGTCTAGCATTAACACAATGCCTTTATTCTCATTTGTTCAGGACTTTAGTTTATTAGTTGACTAGTTTTTTAGTCAATTTTGGTGCAAAAACCCATGATTTAAGGGGATTAAATATTGATTTCTTTTAATGTATGAAGCTTTTAGCCAATTTCTAGTAGAAAATTAAATCTAAAATGCGTTAAGTCAATTTGTTTGCTAGAAACTGACTACCCTAGATTGATTCTTAATTTAGGCTAGGTTTAAGTGGATACAATGTACCCTTCCTAGTCCTTACGCGTGTTTCGCGTTAAGTTGCTTCATTCATTCATAAAATCGTGAATTTACCTAGTTACAGCCCATGTGAAACAACGCCATGCGGGCAAGACCAAATACCACGGCAAATGCTAGGAAAGTGCAGCTAAACTAAAACAAAACACACAAAAATATACTTACCCTTGAGGAACAGGTAGAGACCACACCACTTTAGCTTGCTAAAGAAAAGTAAGAAAAAATCAACCAAAAGCAATCAGCTGAAGACATACATTCATTACCAGACAATCAATTTCCCTTTATGTTGTCAGACATAAATGCAGTAAACTGTTGCAGAAGGCAAGATCATGGCAACTCGATTTAAGGACAATTAACCCATATTATTCTACGTCTTTGTTGTGCTGCTTAACACTATAGGACTGAACATATTTTGTGCGGAATTTTTTTTGTATTTGTACCATCGACTACTCCCAATTCTTTTCTTGGCCTAAGTTGCAACTGTCCTCTAATATTTGGAATCCATAGAATGATATGGGAACAAGGATTGTTGCGATGTAACTCTTTTGGAAATTAAATAAAAATTTAATTTGTAGTGCCTTACCCCCAAGGCGTTCGCCCACAATGCCTCAGAAACGAGGCTACGGATATAGACATAGCCAGGCAGACAGATAACGACACTGGCCTGCAGATAGGCTCTTATGGATTAAGCTCTGTCGAGCGTGGTCTTTTAAGTGGGTTGCATACAGCTTATATTTCAAGTTGGTACAAGCTGCACCAAAGCTTAAGAAGTCTTCTACCACAGACTCAGAGAGATGTCCATGTTACCAACACTCTCGGTTTTGAATAGTGGCATGAGGTCTACAGCGATATGCCACTTTTTTGTCCACCCATCTCAAAAACGCGTTGGTGTGGTCCAGAAATGCACGTTCTTCCCCCAGTTAACGTAACCAAGCTACAGTATTAAAATACTAAAGTTGAAAAGCTAAAGAAATTCCTGGGCTCCTTACATACCCATTAAACACAGAAAGAAAGTAAAATCATATTACATTTGTCTGTCTGTATGTAATTTGTTCACTTCCTTTTCATTCAAAGAGCAGAATATCCCCATGCCACCTTAAAATTGAAGTAACCCCGTAACATTATCAGGATGACCCTTTACATATGCAGTGTACTTTCACATTCTCTCGCCTCGAGGAACATCAACAATGTGCGAAAATTCTAACATACATCTGAAAATATTAAATTAATTCCAAATTAAATGCACATACCTTGTTTAATATGTCATTCCAACTCCACCCAAGGATATCTCCTACTCCAGCTCTACAATTAAAATCTCATTTTAAACACAAAACAAAATTACAAGAATCACTAAATAACTGGCTAAGCACTACTCAATCAATTACCTAACGCCCTCAGGGCACTTCCGTGATTACTTAAGAAAATAGGGGTAGGGTACTGACGCGGTGCTACAAAATATGGTTAATGATAAACTAAGGCAGTCTGACGGGTATACTTTTGGTTGGCAACCAACAGTAATGGCCATTTCAATACTGATGCCTTAGAAAAAAGAACAAAATTGAACTAAAGTAGGGGCAAGAATTGAAGTTATTTCTTGGCATCACTGGCAATCAAATTAATTTTTTTTCTGGGTTTATATTTTTCTCGTCTTCTTAGAAGGACCTTTTATAAATGTTTACTCGCTTTACATTTAGTTTGTTGAAGATATGGCTGATAACTGCACAGCCAGCACAATTTAAGACGGAAGCGAACGTCGATACTGTTCACGCGCATATCGGTCAGAGATGGGCAAGGACAGTGATGAACCGTAATTCCAATGCACCAAATAGGATTAGGCGGGTATTAATTGTATTGCTGAGTTCAGCTTTATGACTGGTTCAGACCATTATAACAAAAGAATGACAGCACGAATGATAACACTGAAATAAACCCACTATCGCACTGTAACGACAGACCAACGCCCACCAACAACACTCACCTAGAACACTTACGTCTCAGTTCTAGGCTATGGCCATATCACCCTTCATATTGCGCTTCCATTTTTTATTTAAGAAATTATGTCAACATTGAATATACAGGGAGGACCATAAAAAAGGAACACCACAAACATTTTTTAAGTTCAATTCGGTAAAAAAAGGTAAATAAGGACCCACATATCTGATGAGAATGTGTGATTCTGAGTAAAAGTTAGGACATAAGTAGCATCTCCCAGGACCAGCAAGTAACAAAGACCATCGTCGAATGAAACGAGAAGAGCTGTTCAAGTCAAAAATGACGTCCAATGTACTTGAGATTATGTAAACAATAACACGGCGGAATGACTACTGCACACAGAAGTCAGTGTGCACGGAACAGTGCTGTGTGCACGGGGCTACTGCACTACAGAAGTCAGTGCGTATTAATCATCAAAGCTTCGAAGTGTTCTTCGTCGCCATCTTGCATTTCGCTTGTCGTATTCACAGCAACTTGTCAACCATGGGTCAGTTGGAGGGTAACATTAGCACGCTCACGAAAAATATGAAATCTTGCATTTGCTACGATTAACAACAAATGACTTCGAGCGACTGCCTCAGGGATTGGGTGTCATAGCGAGCGATAAACAGTCGCAATGAGTCGGTAGGAAAACTCTTAGCGATGTGATTGGGCCTTTAGGTCACAAATTCCTAATGAAGTACAACCAAACTTAGGCTTGCAATGCTGTTTTCGATAATCAAAAATCAACTTACGTTATGAGGAATTTTTCCATTGAGATCATTGTGTAAACGGGACCATTGTGGGCTAAAACAGAATAAAACTTATTTTGAAGCAACAATAGGAGGTCAAACAAAAAAAAAACATTTACTAAATAAATTGTAGAGTTCAACAAACACAGTATTCAATGCAAAACTTTAAAAAGAAAGGTTTACCATATTACCCTGAATATAAGAAGACACGAATGTAAAAAGGACCGAATATAAACAGGACCCCTGCATGCTGCACGGTGCGCCTAATTTTCAAGACTTAGTGCATCCCAAAAAACAATTGTAATCTGAATTTGAAGGCATGGTCAGCAGTTCAGCCACCTGTTTTTTGTGTGCCAGGCTGGTCAAACCTTACTATTTCGCTCTCCGGGCGCGCCCCCCCCCCCCCCCCCCCATGCAGGACGCATATGGAAGTAGAAGCAGTTATGAAATGAGCAATAATTATTTTATTTGATATTATATATTTTGGTATTTGAATAACTCAAGTGCCGGCTGCCTGTTTATTGTGGAGTGCAAAATTTAGCGAGATTTGAGCCGGTGGCTGGAGCTGGTCTTCTTTGGTTGCTTAATAATTAAACCAAGCAAGTGGTCTGGTTTTTGCAACCTGGTCAAATTTGGCACTCCACGCTTTCCCCGTCACCACACACCCAGCTAAATCTCAGCATCGCTTTAGTAGATTATCTTGGTATAGCACGACCCGTGCATTATCCACGGTGGAATTACCTACATCTGGGAAATACATAATAATCATTTTATCTTAACAATAAACGGAGAGCCAGCAACATAAATAGGCAACTTTATTAAGCACTTTGATTAAGCAACCCGATCGTCAACTCTTCCTGGTCATAATGCTGCAGCCCTGTTTGTGTATACCAGGCAAATACGGTAATATGAGCTTGCAACATTTACCTGTGTTTGAAGGTGACAAAACCGTGTCACACAGGCAAGCAAGCTAAAATACTAATTTCATACCAGCCCAGATGTTCACAGTATTTTTCGTTGATGTATGTGTACAGTCGAAGACAAGTCAACAAACATTTACGTATTTCTATATTCCACGTAATTTGGTAGGCACTGAGGGAGTTTCCAGTTCAATGAAATTACTCATCGCGTCAATGAAATTTAGAATGACGAGTTTGGCAAGAGGCCAAGAACGCCCTCAGACTGAAGAGGTAATTGGTTTTCACTTTTGGTTTGATATTGTATTCTTTTCCTGATCTTTGCATTTTATTGGTAGATTGCTGTTTTATAATAAGACAGTTGACTTTAGCAAGGCATTCATGGTGCTTCCCACTAGTATTCAACTTTTCAGAACTGGGCAACAAGTTTTTTTTTGGCAACAGCTGAATGACTGATCTAAAAGGGACGGACGTTAAGTTGGGGACACTTCAGCAAAAAAAAAAAAAAAATAGCAACTTATTAATAGGGGTGTGCAAGTAGAACAGTGTTAGCATCAAACCAAGCAGCATTTGCAATAAAAGTTGGCTATCAAGTTTAGCTTGAGTATTTGGGTTTTATTTTAATTTGCTAAGAACAGTAACATTATAGTGAGCAATCTTAGATCGAAAATTTATGTGGATGGGGATAAGTCGAACAATAGCATTATATTTTTTTTCATGAGATCAGTGCTGCTAACACGTTAGATTTTAGGTAGGATCCACGATCAAGACAGTGATTCATGAATTGTGGGAGAGGAGAGGAGGAGAATAATTTTGAAATTTGCTTGCATTTTGACCGCTACGACATTACTACATCACATTTAAGTGGGCATAGGATGGCCCTACTTATTGTACAGCAATTTGATTAGCCTTGGTAGAAAGAAGACATCACCACTTTGCAGGAAAGCCTAAGTATATCCATTTAGATTAATTAGAATGCTTAAAGGATTGGGTTTAATTATAAAATCTCTCGCATTTTGACTGCTGTGACATTACCACATCATATTTAAATGAGCGTAGGTTGGGTCCTATTTACGATAAATTAATTTGATTAGCCTTGTTAGAAAGAAGACATCACCACCTGTCGGAAAGCCTAAGTACATGCATTTAGATTAGTTAGGAGACTTGATGGAGTGGATTTAATTTGAAAATTGCTTGCATTTTGACCGCTACGACATTACCGCTTCACATTACAATGGGCATAGGATAACCCTTACCCTGCACATGAGAACTGATTACGAGGATCCTACCAAAAACTATTAGCATACGACCAAAGGTCCTCAGGTAGTTTGGTGATTATGTCAAATTTGTTCCCTTCACCTTGGCAAGGGACCTCACTATTATGGTTAATTGACTGTTCGGGTCCCTGCGTACAAATGGTTTCTAGGTTTTAAGGATATAACTTAAATATGTTTACGCTACTGGCTTTTAATCCACACCAACAGAAAGGCGTCATTGAAATGATGAATTTTGTACATAGGAATGTAAAAAAAAAATCAGTCACAATTAGATAGCTGTATTAGATTAGACAAACATAGATCCCAAACAAATTCAATTGAACGAAGCCTAGTAGAGGGAGAGGCAAGCCTGGAGACTGAACTGATCACTAAGGGGTCCTCAGTAATGTCTAGATTAGGCAAGAATTTATCCCAGACAAATCAATTGAAAGAAAATAGTAAGGGGAGAGACAAACCTGAGGACTAAACTGATCACTGAAGGGTCCCCAGTAATATCCAGATTAGGCAAAAATAGATTCTATAGTTGCTAAAAGATGATGGTAGTCTCTTACATTACCAATGCCGGCACAGACTGGCTGAGTCTTTTCCAGAGTCCACTTTCCTATCACCGACCAGATCAATTTCTTTAAGCAACTAGGCTGAACTCTACTAGCCCTTAAACATGACGTCCCGAAGAGGATATAAAACTTCATAATGATTAGCAAAGCTGTATCGAACTGATCTTGCTGAACGTTAATATTGGGAACATGGATTCATACTTTATGTACAACGTTTCGTATTTTCTGATAATTTCAATTGAATAGAAAATTAAAGAATCCACCAGTACAAAGTTTGTTCTCAAATCTTTTACACCCAGAAGATGCTACGTAGCCATGAAAACCCATGCACTGATAGGTGAAGATTAGAGGCTAATTAGTAAAAATCGGTAGCCGGCTAAATTTGTTAAAGTATCGATCTTTTGTCGATCACCAAAACCAATTTCTAATTGCCAGTTTTCAGTGTTAAAAGTTTTAAATGGTAAAAAAAATAATTAATTCAGAATAAAAGCGACAGTTCTTTAGCTTTGGGCTCTAGGTAACTTCACCACATCCCTTTACATCCCCTCAAAACGTCAAAAACCAATCACCCCACGTTCCCTCATTAATATTGGATTTCTGGATTTCATGGCGTCTCAAAGGTAATTGTAAATGTTAATATACGCAAAATGCCATGCAATAATTTATGTCATGGAAGCTTTAACATACCTGTAAATGTATAAAATGGATATTTATAACTGTCATCTTGTGCTTTGCTACTGTCAGGGTTGACTATGCTGCTAATGCTGAAATACAAAAAAAAAAAAGTTAAAAATAGATAAAACCAGGAGCCAATAAAACGAGCCCCTCCTGATAAAACCAAGCAGCCCAAAACCACCCCACCCAGCCAGCAATTTTACAACGGGGAAAATAAACCAATATGTTACACAGTGGTTCCAGCAACCTGAATGCACTGGTGTCAGCTAGACATCAAGAATTTCAAGGTGCACATGAGGAGGTACGCTGTATGTGAATGAAATTAAAAATTCAATCCCTAAAGGCCACTACAGCAAAGGTCGGTGCCTGCATGTAGATGCACGATTTTTTTTTTCGTGTGTACATGTGTAAATTTAAATGTGCAAATTTACACGTACAAGCACAATGTGTAAAAAACGATTTACACATCTTTGGTTTGGCCCATTGAAGCTCTGTGCTCATCTCTGAAGAACTAGCTGTGAATGACTTAGCTTTAACTTTATTTTTTATCATGAAACCTCAACGTAAAATGCCTATTTTAAAGTGCCAATTGGTTGACACTTATGATGGTGTCTTGTGAAGATAACTGCAGTAAAGGACCATCTATGGTATTATTTGTAAGGGGAGGTGACTTAAGTCACGACTACCAAACTTCATTAACCCCACCAGATGTGAAAAAATCTCCCATCAAAAATATTCTGCCCATGCTTTCTTATGCCTACTAAGGCTATCTGTAGATGCTTTCTGTTGCCAAATTTAGTAAGTAGTTATTGGAAAAACTAGGCTAAAACCACACTCAAATGAACACTAAAAGTCCACTTATATTTTCGGTGATTGCATACAGTGTCTGTAGCAGACCGATCACGTTCTTCAGAAAAGGAAAACACGAAGCACAGGAACGTTCATTAATCACATTTTAAAAATCATGCTGCGAACCACCGAGTTCGCTTTTGTTGTGTTTGAGCTTTCCACTTCCGGTGTAGCATCACCTCCAGCCCGAGAACGTGATCAATGTCATGGTAGGAAGGTCCATAAATGTTCATGAGCGGCACAACCTTTACCTTAAATTTGCAAATAGATATCGAGAGACTCAAGGGCTCTGAGGTGTGAGTCCTTGAAGGTGTTGGAATGCAGTAAAACAGAAGTGTCATTCCAGTCGATGGAATGTTGCAGATTATCACTGCAGCGGAGAGCTATTCCATTATATTTGTCTTACTGTGCCGTTGCGTCCTGATCCTCCTTAAAGTGACCCTGGAGGGGTCTCAGCATCTCACCCACATTCTCCACAGGGAACGTAATACATCACTCTACTTAGAGCCCCGGAGGGGTACGAGTGCTGGGGGAAGGGGAGGGGGTGGATCTCTCATTCTACCCTTGCTGCCGCTGCGGGTGAAATAGGGATTTCCAGAAGCAAGGATAGAATGAGAGATCCATCCTCTCCCCTTCCAGTTGTCGTACCCCTCTAGGGGCCTTTTTTCACCCAGAAAGGAGTGGTGTATTGCGTTCCCTGTGATGGATGTGAGGCAATGTATGTGGGTGAGACGCAGCGACGCCTCCCAGTTTGCCTTAAGGAGCACCAGGATGCAACTGCGCAGGAAGATAGAAGAAATGGAATACCTTTCCACTGCAGTGTTAATACGAAACATTCCATCAATTGGAGACACTTCTCTCTTACTACGTTCAAGGATTCACACCTCATAGCCCTTAAGTGTCTCGCTACCTGCCAGTTTAAGAAAAAGGGTAAGCCTATGCAGCTCATGAACATTTATGGGGTTTCCTGCCCCAATATTGATTGCTTACTCAGGCCAGAGTTGGAGGTGATGGTAGACCGGAAGTGGAAAGCCCAGATGCAGCAAAAGAGAAATATGTAGATCAGTGGTTCGCAGTAAGATTTTCAAAATGTGATCAACGAACTTTTTGTGCTTCATATTTTGTTTTTCTTCTTTAGAACGTGATAGGTATGCTGCAGGCATTGCATGCAATCGCCGAAAATTTAAATGGACTATTAGTATTCGTCCGAGTGTGGTTTTAGCGTAGTTTTTCCAATAATGTCATCGAATTGCCACAGTATAAATAATACAAGCCGATTACCAGTTTTTTTCCATTAGTAAGTAGTAGTCTGCATCGACCAAGTTGAGCCCAGATGTGTCAAAACCGTGCCGTGATATTTTTGAAGAAAGAATAAGGGTGATTAAAAAATAATACCGGTAGTCCGGTACTCTTGAAAATATTCAAAGGTAAGTTTTTTGTACCGTCTTATTATTGAGGTTCGTAGCAACACAATAACTTTTGATATGATAAATGCAAAGAGAGCGACACATACTCCCAATACAGTCAACACATGCAGGTGAAGATCCTCTCCCCCCCCCCCACGCACACACCCTGCCAAGGGGCAAAACATAGGATATTTACGGGTGTGTTGGAACAATTGCTCACCAGTTAGCATCAACACTGACCCCTTTAAAACCTTGTAAACACTACGTGACGGGGGGGGGGGGGGGGGGGGGAATGTTCTCCACAAATTTAAGACACTTTAAAAATTTCCAATGCCGAAAGGGCCTTTTTGAGGCTTACCATAATTGCATGTTTCCTGTAGTTTGGTCACTTTTATTGACCCCCCCCCCCACAAGCCCCCAACAGTGCCTAAAAAATTCAAGCTCTCCAACAGGACCTAAAAAATTCACCCCCACTCCCACCCAACCCCAGGGATGGTTCAAAATCTCTTTGGTCTTCCACTTCAAACCCCCCCCCCCTCCCCTTCCCGACAAATAATTACTAGTCCCAAACTTGCATTGACTAGGTAAAATCTTATTCAATTGAAAACTTTACATGCATAGGTTCAGGTTAAATCACTTTTCAAAGTGTATGCGATTCCCCCCCCCCTCCCCCTCCTCCATTAAGGTGCGCTTTCTAGGAAATATGTAACGTAAAAACTTTCAGTCTAGAAAACTTAACGCACAATTTCAGATTACAGGTACCTCACCAGATTCTTGCGACTTTTCAACAGACAGTATTCGTGCGTCTTCATCAGGAACTAAGAGTTTTTAGAGCTTGTAACTACATCGTCTTGAACATTGCGATACTGTCTGTTGAAAATTTGCAAGAATTTGGTGAGGTTCCAGTAAGCTGAAATTGTGCGTTAAGTTTTCTAGACTGACATTTTTTCGATATGAGCTTTCAGAGTAAAAAACTGCAATGATATTTTTAAAATGTAAAGTAGTGAATAAAATAAAGTAACTTACTTGAAAACTCCAACTTCTCCGTAATTGTTGCCAGCAACCAAATATTTGCCACATGGCGAAAAACATTGTGCAAATATTGTTGTATAGTAAGTCCTACTACTGGGTAATCGATCCTGCAGGTAAATAAATGAGAATTACACCTACCAGTATCTGTGATCAGACCATACAGTACTACTCAGTAACCGATCCTGCCTGCAAATAAATGACAATTATCCACCAGTACCTGTGATTAGCCGATATAGTAAACAAAACGACAATTTTAAACATAAAATTAGTTTTTACTCACCTTAATTTTAGCTTATCGTGAGATATATGCTCATTCAATGCCCACAGTTTAACTGAGTTTTGCACTACCCGCAGTCTGCCCCCAGGAACTATCGCGTGACCGATCCCAGTGATATTCGGCTGTTCGTCACAGTGGTCGCCATGCTCATATATACATATTATCTGGATGTTATCATTTATCTTGGCGAGTGACACACTAGCGTGTGTCTTGATTAGGGAAATATCGACATTATGCACGTTGTTTTTTCAACAAGAAAACAGTTTACAAGCTATGTCCTTAATAGTGACTTTTATGTCGTCAGGCGATCAAAGTCTCCCGATTAAACAAGTTTCAGCCTTTTCTGTCGCATTGTTATTTATCCTCAGATGGCTGAAAACAGCCAAACTCCCTTAGCTGTAAAGACACAACGTGTCTAGTGGTCGCCATGCTCATATATACATTTTATCTGGATGTTATCGTTTTATCTTGGCGGGTGACACACTAGCGTGTGCCTTGATTTTTATTTCCAGTTCGTTGCAAGCAAATTGACACAGGAAAGGAACTCAAACGGTATACTACCAGAGATGTTAATGGTAAAAATAATGAAGTTTCCATGGTTACAATTTTTTTTCACAGCTGATTTAACCCTTTTAAGAACTACCAGGTTGGCAAGTGAAATTTAAGTTAGAAAAAACAGGAAATATACGAATTTTATTCCAAAAATATAGGACAAAATAATGTAGGAACAACTTTGGTTATTTTGATACAGTTTAGCCTAGAAGTTCAAAGAAGAAATAGTCAGCAGTTATGTTTCCACTGGAGGGTTGTTGTTTTGTTGATTAACGAGTTCCACAATAGGTTTCCATTTTTTTCTCTTCTATAGCTTGCTGCACATTTCTTATTTTTTGCCTTTTTTTCTGGGCACTCTCCATTTGTTGCTGTGCAGCAGTTTGCAAGAAATGCTAGTCATGTCCTTCTCATTTGCAGCTCCTGAGTAGCATTTTTTAAAAGCTGCTGTGAAGCGGTAACTTTTTCATTTGCATTTTTTTCTTCAGTTAAAGATTCCCTTTTTCTAACACCAATACACTGACGCTTTTCATTTAGCTTTTCTTATCGCTTCTTTGCTGTTTCCAACATTTTTAAATCTTCTTCTTTCATAGCCTTTAAGTGCTTCTTCCTTTGGTCTTCCTTAAAGATATTGTAGATATGATATGCATGCTTGGCAGCTTTAATCATCTCCTGTGTGATTGGAACGAGATCAGGTATAGAGAAAATTTCAGTTTTTTACAGTCCTAAAAGCACAAATTGTTTCCGCCTTCAGTTGTTTTCTCTGGAGTGACTAATCAAAAGGATGACATTGGTCCATTGCAAGACGGGCTGGCTCGCATTCCATAAGATTAACATGCTGGCTGCACTGTAGTAAAGCCAATGGTCAAAAAGTTGGCTTCACTTACTGCAGCCAGTATGTTCAGAGTTAGCTTTTAAACATCATCGTAACTATTTTGTTTATAATCCGATTTTGAATCTGTTTTTTTTTTTGTTGGTCATATTGTGTCCTTGCGTTCAACTTTCTAATTTACTTTTTTGCCGTATCTTATTTTGTTTGGAAGATAGCACGAGGATGACCTTGAAATATCAATTCAAGGTCATTCCTTTTTTCTCGTGTAAATGTCTCCCATCACATCCATCACTGCATTTCAATCATTATTATTCTCTCATTAACCATTCTCAGGATATCGGCTCGAAACACTTTAGTTGATCACCCTGTATATATAATATCTGATATATGACACAATTGAATACAAATATACATAGCTCACTGAGCTATATTTACAGAAAGAATAGTAAGCTTAACCTAAGGCAAGAATGTCATTAAATGACATATAACAACACTAAGAACTCAGCAACAGGTGTACGGCGTGTAATTCACTGACAGTTAAAGGAGCTTGTTGACATAACTATAACATCGTATAATAGCCAAGTGGTTTCTAGAGAGAATCTACGATTAACCCCCCACTGTAGGCAGCGAAACAAAAAGGGGAGATAATCGTTTCTGGTAGGCCTATAGACTATCGGCTACAAAGTACAGGCCAGTAATGAAAGGGGCGAAACTAGCCATTAGTTTTATCGTAGAACAATCTGTTTTTTTTATTTTTTTATTAATCGCTATTGTAATCACTGCTCGCGCTGAACGTCTTTATTGTTAATTTGTCTCACATTCGAAGTAATTATTTGTACCATCATGTTGTCCTGGGCGATCTGAGCAGCTTTTCAGTTTTTGCTATCCCAGTGGGTTTCTAAGCGCAACGCAAGCTTTGTGAGGGGTCCTCGGGGATCCCGAGCAAAGCGAGCAAGCACAGCCCAATGGTCAGCATCCTCGTCTCCAACCGAGTGAATGCCGGTTCGAATCCACGTCTGTCCCAAATATCGATACTTAAAAAAATGTCTCCCACTCTCAGGTTATAATAGCGAAGCGTAAAATTTAATAATGCTCAATACAGGTACGTATTGTTCTACGATATGACCTCTGGCTAGTTTCGCCGCACAGTAGCCATGCGGCGCGCGAACGACGACGAGAACCCTGTGGTGGTTTCTAATTTGTACATGTGGGAGCATCAGAACTGCATTTACGAATTACGTAGCCTATGTGATCGGGACACCATTTACAGTTCTTACACACCCTGTATACTAATTACAATTGTCCAAACAATACTTTATACTAAAATTAGACGTTTCTTGCAATCAGCCCACGAACTTACCATGCTGCCAGTACCTGTTGTTTTTGTTTTTGGATTACGTTAGCACCCGTGTTGCATGGCCATCGGTCCAAGCTACAAACTGCTATGATAGTTTGTGCACGGTTCTTATAATTAATATCTTACTTTAGGTATAACATGGTAAATGCCTTTTACGTTTCTACCTAATATGTTTCCGAGTGTCATCTTTATAGCAACATCTTATTCTTTAAGCATTATTAATAACACATGTTGATAGCTGAGCTTAAGATGGCCACGTACGTCGTTTTCAGTTGTATTATACAGATCAATCGTTAACCAAATTTTTCAAAACTCATGTCAAATTTACTTAAAATCATTATTTGTGCGTAAAATAAGACAAAATTGCAATTTTTCTAGGTATTTTTTATTTCGGAATTTTATTCGGAATAATGGCAAGTGGAAAGTTTTTCAAGTGACGTCAGGCAAGGCTTGTTATTGTTTAGCAATATTTCAAAACAGTAAAGTAGTTTAAAGAGTTGTTAAATACATCTTCATCTGATCGAAAGATTTTGAAGGTAAAATAAACTTGATAAAATAGTCTACGTTGGATTAATTATGAATATACTGGGCTTTTCCTTTAAATCTGGTATTTAGTGGTCTATTTTTGAGAAATGCTAACTAAATGTGAAACATCCTGCATGGTGGTTTGTGAATAATCATGGCAGCGCACGTGTACGAATTCCATGATGTCTGTATATACAAGGGCGGTTTATTGAATGAGAATTTTACGATCTCCTGTAATGTACATAAATTATAACGAAGTAGGAAGTTTTAAAAAGGTCTGCCATGCCCTTTTTTGATTACATTACGTCGCCAAGAGTAAATGTCAAATCCATAAACGCCGTGTTTGAAGTTTGACAGGTAAAAAAAATGTTTTATTTTCGTGACATTTTCCTTCACCCTAGTCAACGTGATGCAGAAATATGCGAACTTAGGAAGTGATGTAATGTTGTTAAGTAAATCATGAGGAACTGTTTGATATTTCGTGCATGCATTTACGTCATCAACCATTAGTCAGCTGTGTGGGTCTGGCCTACAGCCAAATTCTAGATCCTTTTTAGAGTAGGTTGCTAGCCAAGCCAGCTGATTTTGAAGGATTGTCTTGTTACGCGAAAGTCTGGAAAAC
This sequence comes from Lithobius niger, assembly GCA_023313725.1. Classification (NCBI taxonomy): domain Eukaryota; kingdom Metazoa; phylum Arthropoda; class Chilopoda; order Lithobiomorpha; family Lithobiidae; genus Lithobius; species Lithobius niger. Next base: position 43,202 of record JAHWFP010269131.1, read on the forward strand.
TTCTGTTTCTTCCAGAATGGCTTACAATCAAAGGTCTGTAGTATTTCCTTTCCATTAGATGGTGGTGGTTTCGTTGCTTGAGGAGTTGTCATTGTTGTTGGAATTCTTGTGTAAAAATTAATTCTGTAACAATTTGTACGTACAATTTTGGGTTGCAAGAAACCGCTTTTGATTTATGGTTGACGTGGATACTTTCGCCGAATGGTTTCATTCATCTCAAGGACAGGTGGGGTCCAGGATTTTTGTGTGTGGGAGGGAGGGGGGGGGGGGTGCTGCTGCTCTACCTAACTTTTCAAATCAATTCCTATTTTTTTTTGCCATGATATTACAAATTTTATTACAGCCTTCGTAGTAGAATAAGATCTCGTCACATAGTCTACCACATATTTTCAGGGGTCGAATTAGCAAATTTTGAACCAGGTCCAAATTTGCACTCCAAATCTGTTACTGGGGTGCAAAAAAAGTCTTTGGAGTGCAAAATCAAAATGTAAACCAACACTGTGGTCTCCTATTTTACAGCCATTGTAAATTTTAACATTCAGCATCCCAATAATATATACTGTTTTCCTGCACTTTGCTTAAAACTCACTTAAACTTCACTATTCAACTAAAAAACCGAGACACATAGTTGAATCAAATGTACTAAAAAATGGAGTTAACTTCTTTGGAAGGAATGGTGTAGCAGGAAATCTGATTCCAAGCTGTTTAAAATGCCTCAAACCGCAAGGTTCTAGCTTGTGCGGTTCAAAAGTTATGAAAAATTCAACTTTGGTGTACAATTTTGCACTCCAAGAATTGCTTCTGGAGTAAAAAGTGCGATTTTGGAGTGCACTTTGTCCCTGTGCATCTGAATATTTCGACCCCTGTATTTTGAATTCAAATTAGAATAACAGATAAATTTAAGTAGGAAGGGTGGGTTTTTTTTGGGGGGGGGGGGGGGGGGTGGAGGGAGGTGCAGTCGCCTAGCAAGCTGGCCTCGATTTTTAAATTTTATTTTATATTTGGGTGGGTTGAGGGAGAGAGGAATGAGCGTATGATAGCCAATTAAAATGTTTTTTCAAATTCTCATAGCCATTCAAATTCTCCATCTATGTAATTGTGTGAAATTTCGACCAACGACGGTTCCAAACCAAAATTTAAGTACAACGGCCGTCTTCAAGAGATACTCCCATTTTCTTACGTAAATTAAGCTTTAGTTAATACCCATTCCAGCCGTATCTGTGCGTGCTATACGGAGGTTTTAATTTTCTGGATTGCCTTTTTTCGGTTTCTGGGTTTCGTAGAGAAATAAATTGTGTTTGCAAATTTTCCCTGTGCAAACTGAATTTAACAAAACCATGTCATTAAAGGAAAGCAAAACTTTTAGTGTAATGGAAGCTAGCAATAGTATGTTTAGGTTAACTCATCCACTTATTTGATCCGATTATGGATAGTTTAAAATTGCATCAAGGGTCATTCCATGTCAAATCACCCAAAATTGAAAAAAAAAAGTTTCTGCCACACCACCTTTGATTTTTTTCATTTTTTTTTTTTTTTGCTGGTAGGTCTGTACGAGAGACGAACTTCTGCAAAATTTTACACTTCTAGGATCAATATTGACCGAGTTATTAATTATTGAAAATATGCAAATTTAGGGCTAGCGCTAGTGCTTTTTTGCACAATTTTGGGTTTAACTCCTTACATTATTGCTTCAAAGGTACGAAATTTGGTTTCTAGAGGTATTTTTTTGTGCAGAATCCAATGGTACAAACGAAATTGGGCTATCTTTTACGGTTGGAGCGGCAGAGCCTTTGTGCAAGCTTTTCTTTGAAAATTAAAATTGACATGTGGGACTACTCCTAAACTGTCCATTTTTTCCCCAGTTTTTAGGGAATGTTTGAGTTTATGACTAAAAATAAAATTGTTAATGTTGTGGGGCAGATAACCCGGTATGGGTTTGTGCTCCCTAAAAACAAACCTGTATTTTAACAATGTGTGGTAGTTGACATGTTGTACGTTTGGTACTGGGTAGGCCATACTGTGATAATCGGTGTACTGTCTAACACTATTAAATAATTATTAAATCGAACACCATGATATTAGGACTAAAAACATCTATATTTACCAAGAAAAATCATGTGATTTTAGAACCAAGTATGCTATAGTAGGCATACTAGTTTGTTTCAATTTGATTTAAACCTGAAAGGTTGCTTTTAACCCCTTAACGGCCAGCAGGGGTGAATTATGGAATTGTCAAGCAAAGTGACGAGTGTTATTGTTCACATTCATTGTCATTTGTAGCGACGTCCGCTTGTGGTGTAAGGCAGCCGAAACTAAGTCGTACTGTCTAGTCTCCGTGTTGTAAAGGAATCTATTTTTTTTTTTAGAATTCTATCTTGCTTTACCTGATGTAGGCCAAGCAGCCCACTGTAGGCTTCACAGCCAAATTGTTGTTGTTTTTAATTAATTTAAAGTGGTTAACTGCAGCCTCAAAATTTTTTATATTGAGATGTTATTGCTTATCACTATAATTTTAAAAACATTATCGGGGTAACAATTTTGGTGTCTTGCCACCTCTAACGTCCTGGTGCAAAATCCTGACGCAAGAATGAAAGTAAGTCTGACAGCGACGAAAAACAAGATTTGTGTGGGTGTGAGCACAGCGGGCAAGCACAGCCGAGTGGATATCGTCCCAGACTCATAGCTAAGAGGGCCTGAGATAGAATCTCTTTTCCAACCGAAGTCCATACAGGACAAACGCACAGCTGTACTGGTAACCAAAGTGTTAAACTGAAAATTTTCCCAAAGTGCAACATTGTTGCCGCCCCCCCCCTCCCCAGAACAAAAACAATTCAAATATTCAAATTTGAGGGAAAAGGTGTCCTTAAAGTCCTGAATTGAAGGACAGAAGTGACGCTAAGGTCCCTAATTTAAAGGCATATATTTCCCTATGACTATGAATTTGACAACAAACATTCCTAAGGTGCCCAAATCAAGGATAGAGAAATTAAACGAGAATGTTGTTGCTTGAAATGTTTGTGCTGCAATAATAGAGTCAGTCGTTTTGTTTAAAACTATTTTGTTTCACCATTTTGTATCTTTCGATGGTCCTCCTTTCTTTAAAAAAAAGTTCTGTCCTTGATAGGACTGCTGCACTGGTACAAGGCAGCAGTGTGACTACTCAACAGAGGTTTTGAATGTTGTCTTATCCTCTAACAATAGCTGGCAACCATCCCCCCCCCTCCAATCCTATCTCCTTCTCTTCTTGTTTATTGTTTACTTCCAACATCTAATCTGGCTCTAGATAGATCTACTAGTTGGTTGTGCTAGCTCACGTATTCACAGTCCGCGGTTTGCGTGGTGGAATGGTTGTTTTGCTATAATGGTGCAGAAGAGTCCTCTAGTGGTAAAGTTGTTGGTACAATGGTACAGAAGCGTCAGACGTTTGTTGGGTCTAATCTAGACAAGGCCTTGTCCTTATTAAGGAACCAGTCGTTATTTATTATATCTTAAGGTGTGTGGCAGTGGGGGGGGGGGGGGGGCGTCCACAAAAATGGCCCCCCCCCAAAAAAAAAAAAAAAACCCCCCCCCCCCCCCCCCAAAAAAAAAAAATTTTCCCCCCCCCCCCCCCCTGTGAAAAGTAAAAAGTAAGCTCTTCTTATACTTTTTCAGGTTAATATGACTGATCTGTAAACTAATTAAAAGATATCATTTCGCATCAATCAGCAGATTCCCAACTGCGTGAAAAATGAACTGCGACTTAAAGTGTCCGTGGCCTATCTTGAGTTCGCCCCAGAACGACATAGATAATCAATTGTATGTTTTTTGTAGCAGAGTGCCTTGTTTAGATGGTTACAAAAACAATGGTGGCCGTCGACTAAAGCCGCCCCTTCCAGAAAGACGTAGCCGCTCATAAATACCTGCAGGACGCAAGACAGGCCCCGGACACTATAAACTATGTTCTCAAAACTTTAAACCAAGATTCACAATATTCGATCATGACGGTAGAATAACGTTTGATGTAAGGGATGCATATTGGCAGTTCGAGTCAGCACGTCCAATCCATGCCCCACACAACTTCAACACATGCATCATGAAAAATATACCATGGTGCAAAAACAAAAACTTTTTTATAGAAAGTGGTTTTAAAGAACTGTTCACCGGACGACACTAGCAATATTGTGAAAACCTCGTAAATAGCCTACTTAAATGGTGTGGGGTGGGTTCCAGAGATACAGTGTTTTAAGAAGTTTTGACTGCTAATTTATTTAAGTGTCATTTTTGTGGTCCAAAAGTGACTTATTCCTCCAGTTTGGTTAGTTTTTTTGCGTTTTTTCACCTCCCTCCCTTGACGGGCCAACAAATTTATAACCCCCCACCCCGAGTTAAATAATGACTGGTCCCTAAAGTCTTTACGCCCTGTTTGTGGACTTAAAAATCGTAAATTGGGTTTTGGTATTTGACTCTGAAACATGGAAGTCAACAGATATTTTTTAAATGTCACATCGCTTACTTTGAAAATTCGAGTCCATGTTTACGTTTTGTACGCTTAGATTTCAATGTAAAGGATATTTACCGTTCCAATATCCTTGCAACAGACACTTGTTTTGTACAACTAAAGTGGACACTTAAAAAAGTTTGAAAATCGCGTCCTTTAATTAAGACCGCAAAAAAAAAGTAGGTTCTCCTCAATACCCCCTTCAATAATTACGTGCTGCGTCGGTTCTTTCAAAAGTTCAATAAATAAAATAATAGTAATAATAACAAATCGCGCACAAGTTAAATCGTGAAAAAATTGGGTAATGTGCCGTTTTGTAGCTAACGGTAGCCTGTTTTTAGCATTACGCTGGCTGTAGCCAAATGAAAGGCTACTCTTGAGGCAAAGAATGCCCAGCAACACCAATAATTCTTAACTTCCCTGATCTGCAAGCTCTTTTAAGTGTTAACATTCTTGATGTAAATTGCACATCATTAACATTAACTATTTTAAAAATGCAGGGAAAGCAACATCGCTTTCAGATGTATACACAAATATAAAAACTGTAATTTTGAATCTTTTTACTTTTTGAGTATTATTATCCATTATTTTTGTTTGTAGCCAAACGAAAGGCTACTGTTGAGGCAAAGAATGCCTAGCAAGAAGACCACCTATATTAATTCTCAACTTGCCTTTTTATTTTTTGAGTATTACTATCCATTATTTTTGTTTGTAGCATACACTATTTTATTCGACAGTTGGGTCCACCCTGTAAAACTTTGGACATTCAGTCATTGATGCCTGTGAAAACTAGGAACAAAATAGGAATTTTTTGCTATATTTCAGTGCATGTTGCAAAGAAGCTCCACAAAAGGCAAAACAATAATTAAATTTAATCCTTTAAAAAAAAATCGGCGCACTGCATTTGACTCTTAATAGATTAAAAAAAATAAACATATAAAGCCACCCGCCCAGATCAACTTTTGGTTTGTATGCTTATGAGAACCAAGGGATTTATTTTTTGTGGCCTAATGCTGGAATATGAAAGATGGACAAGTTTAATCATTTACCTACAGCAAATTTAAGTATTCGCGTTTATTATTTAGCTGTATTTCTGATTTTACTTGACATTAAAAAAATTTACTTTCTACTCCTTCATTCCTTAACGCAAAGGTATTTTTTTTCCTGATTTTTTTTCATGCATTCCTCAGTTCACGCCCTTAATTTTTGCTAGGTGCTGGTTTTAAAATCAAGTTTTAAAGTTGTTAAATTTCTCCTCTCCCAGCTAAAATCTCCGACATTCTCTTCCTATTCTTAAGGTCTTGCCTCTCATTAAGGAATCATGGTAAGTAAAGCGCCAGCAGCCAGCCAGTCAGCTGAATAAACTTGAACATGAGTACCTATTCCTAATATGTACATCCTACTACCGCCATTAAGTGAGATAAGCTGTCTAGTCTTGAATTTCTTGACTCCCTGATTGAGAGTATTATCTTGCTTCCTTTGAGTTTGTTTGCCTTTGGCAATTTGCTGCATTATACAAGTTTTGATTTTTCCCCCGTGCAGGGTTCACTGCGTTGTCATATGTGGGCCAGGCTGTTAGGGAAGCATCATTTGTACAACATGGGCTCCTGTCATATTCCCCTCTCGTCAACTACTATATCAAGGTAGGAATTTATGTTTAATATGTTTATTTAATGAACTTATTGTAAAGTATATATTTTTTGTTTCAAATTTGAGATTAATAGGTGCAGTTTTTACAGTTCAGGATTAATTATGTTCTAAAGTCAATCCATAGGGTGTTAAGCTTTTATAGTCATCATTTGGGAGTAATAGGCCTCATAATTATTTATTTTTTATTGTAAGAGTCAAGTAAACAGGAACTTAATTCTTTATTTAAACTTTATCATTCTTTCTCTTTGGCAATAGGTAACTGTTATAGCGTGCTTATTTTCTGTGTCACTGGAAAAGTACACATAGCCTATTAAAATTAAAGCACAATTTTTTTGCACTGTAGCAGAGGTTTGTGTGTATCAATTTGTATTTTTTTTAACTTGATGTAAAATATGTTATTGTCTGCTGGTTTTTTTTGACACAACAGGGTTCGCACTGTTAAAAAGCTTAATACCAACATCTGTGATGAATGCAATAATGAAAATATTATTGTTGGGCCATGTTTTCTGTTTTGCCTAGCATCTGTCTGCTTCTTGCTTTGGTCTTCTTCAGCTGCAATGCCCAATTTGCAAGGTAAAATTGCAAGGGGGGGGGGATATTATAGGCATGCCAATTTAGCTCATGGTCCATAATTGTACCTTGCTGAGTGTATGGTCTACATTTGTTAAAACCTAAAACAATAGTTTTGTTTGTTAGTCGTCATTGTTGCACAATAGTTCTAGCAACAATAAAATAAACAGTAGTTACTAAGGCTGTATTGATAGAATACTGGATAAGATGGGTTGGCGAAATTTTAAATATTGGTATCGGTAACCTTCGCTGAAATATCGATAACTCGGGAACCATTCAAGATTATAACATGTGGTTTGCGGCGTTTTGCTCAAGAGATCATTTTCGTAGCTACTGTATCTACTAACAGTTGATTGCGATTTTAATTTTTTTTTATTTTAATAGTTGTTGAACGAAATATAACACCATTGATAAAAACAAATTAGGATTAAATTGTGGATATCAGCACCGGTAAAGGCAAAAAATTTAAAACTGGATTGGTATCTGATCGGTACATTTTGTTTCGATGCAACCTTAGTAATTACGACATTTTCTTACCTGTGTTTCAAAAGGGTCATTCCTTATTGAATCATTCAAAAGATATATGCTACGAAAGTTCATCATAGATTTTTTGTTTTGTTTTGGTATGTAGGGAGGTATAAAATAACACATTTTGCTTGAAACGTAATTTTTGGCTAAAATAGTTACCAAGATTAAAAATGTTTTAGATATTAGTATTTTAAGTGGCCGCACACCTTAAAGTATTTTCTGATTACCGTGTCTGTTTTCCTTCCTTCTCGGTCAAATTCGACCAAATGTGGTACCCAAAGGTTTTTATTTTTATTCCAAAAATTTGAAAGAAATAAGTCTTAAAGACCAGTTTTACGGAATGGAATATATGCAAGCACTTGGGGGGAAATTTAAATGGTCATGTGTGGGGTTATAAATAATTTGTTGAGACTGAAAATGGTTCAGAGCACTGCAAAAAACAGCAATCGAGGAAGAGTTTTAATCTCCACCAAAAATAAAAATAAATAATTGGCATTCTTGCCAAATCATGTTAAGAAAAGTCCTGCGGTTCTAGACTAGGTCACTGCTTACTCATAATGCAGTTTGCACCTATAATTATCATGAGACATTTACCCCTAACCTACCACTACCATCTCCCTATCCTCTTAAAATAAAAGCTAGTCGTATTGATTAAATAAATAACAAATCGTGAGGTAAAGGTTGAAGAGTCTGCATTAAAAATTGATCTTGCATGGATACAAGATACACTAATCTGAGAAAGACAACTGCCCCGACTAGGACTCAAACCCAGGGTCCAGGGTTTGAGTCACAGTTGTGGTAGTTTTTTTTTTCTTCTTTTCTCAGATTAGTGTATCTTGTATCTGCACAAGTCCAATCTTTTTTCGTCTGGATTCCCTTGAAACCTGTATTGAAAGTATGGTATCACCATACCAGTCTTACTTTACAACAAAAATTTAAAATCGCCTAAAAAAATTCCGGTTGGTGCCTAAAATCTCCAAATTCCTGCAAAGATGGTGAATTTCCATGTGTGGGTAAATACCCTCCGCCACCACCAACTTTCACTTGCTGTTTGGGAAGAGATGCTGCTACAACTCTTGCTTCCCCTCCCCCCCCCCCCACACACACATAATACCAAATTTGCTGGAATGTTAGGGACCCTAACTTACTGTTTGGGATAACATGGTACCTCCCCCCCCTCTTCCCCTAACTTTACATGTTTGTTTGGAGGGTTGGATATCCCCCAACTTTCACTTTTTATTTAGGAGGGTTGGGTATTTCCCAACCAACCTTCAATTTCTGTTTGCAAGGTTTATTCAGCTCAGTACTCTTGTAGAGTGCTAGGACAATGGCTGAAGCAGCTACTGTAGTGTAAGTGTTCTTTTGGAATTCTTTTAAACACTGAATGTCACAGTACAACTTACACATGATCTGTTAGACTGTTTCGTTTTGAGTTGATCACTTAAATGTACGTAAGTAAAATAACTATTTTTGCTTTTATAAACCCACTTACCACACCGCAGGGGGCAGTTACGTATACAAACTGGCAATTAGTTCATTGTGATACCAATACGGATACTGGATAATATGGGTTGCTGAAATTAGTGATATTAGTATCGGTAACTTTCGCTGGTAACTTCTAACATCATATCGGTTAAAACTTAATCAGTGTAGTTTTTTCACACACTGCCTAATTTTGAACAATTCATCGTTCCTCTTAACTTCTTACAATACCCAGTTTAGGTCACTGATGCAATTAGAAGGTTGTAAGGAATAGTTAAACATTTTTTGAAGCCGATATAACCGTATAAACAAAAGGCTCTCAGCCCTTAAAGAATAATGAGGCAATTCAAGTAGCATACACAGCTGTCAAAATGTGGATGCGTCAGACATTAAAACGTGCTTATTTCGTGCATCCATCTGCGTTCACATATGTCTGTCTATTAATGGTAGCAATATAAGCGCATGCACTTTGCCTGTGAATGACTAACGTTGAAGCAGACATAGTCAAAAATCACCATCATAATTTTGTGAGAAAAAACACCACAGCAGCATCCAGAAAGCTGCGATTGAATGGTTTTCAGTGATGCGGTAATAAATTTAATAATTTTAAAACAAGTCGTCACCATTTTGTTAGGGGAAAGACCGTAGCAGCATCCCGACAGACTGCAATTGACCGGTTTCAGTGATGGGCTGATTGATTTAATAATTTTAAAACAAGTCGTCACCATTTTGTTAAGAGAAAGGCCATAGCAACTTCCCGACAGGCTGCAATTGACCGGTTTCAGTGATGGGCTGATTTCATTTAATAATTTTAAAACAAGTCGTCACCATTTTGTTAAGAGAAAGACCATAGCAACTTCCCGACAGGCTGCAATTGACCGGTTTCAGTGATGGGCTGATTGATTTAATAATTTTAAACCGAGTTATCACCAATTTATTAGAAATAGAGCACTGCTGCATCAGAAAATCTACAAATGAATAGTTTTCACCGATGGGGCAATAAATTTAATAATTTTAAAACAGTTCTGCAATTGAATGGTTTTCAGCGATGGGCTAATAGATTTAATAATTTTAAAACAAGCCGTCACCAGTTTGTTAGGGAAAGAACACAGCAGCATCCAAAAGTCTGCAAATTGAACGCTTTCAGTGATGGGGTAATAGATATAATCATTTTAAAATAAGCCGTCAGAGTTTGTTAGGAGAAAGAGTAGGCAAAGGTCTGCAATAGAATGATTTCAGTGATGGGGTAATAGATTTAAAAATTTTAAAACAAGCCGTCACCAGTGTATTAGAAGGAAGAGCATTGCAGCATACGAAGGAATGTGGCAGTAAGGTTTAACGTGAACTAAACAGTACTGTAACAGTGCAGTTCAGTAAATAGTGCTGAATCTGAACCTTATAGGATAGTTTAGTCATGTTCCTTTCCTGTTTTGACTGCGGTTCAGCTAAACCTTACTTTTAACATCAAACAAGTTCTTTTTTTATCTTTACCAACTAAAGGGGACACATTGGGGAATAACAATGGTCACACACGCAACATTTGTTGCTGCTCATCTCTTGAGTGCCAGCATCTACGAAATCAATAAGCCATTCTATCGTTAATAGCTGCCATAAAAATGAAGCTTAGTTTGGTTTAAAACTATAAAGGTTTAGCTGAAACACGGATTCTTTCATTTTGCCTATCAACAACCAACTGTTTAGACGAAAGTTGGTTCGAAATACATAACACGTGCTCCAAGAATTGTTAAGGCACCGTAGCAAAGACATAGCATGTGCACAAGGTATGATAAATAACTTTGCTTTAAATTGTAGCCATGAAAAAAAAAACCGTTGCTTTTAACTGTAGGCTGCTGCTGCTGCTCCTGTTTGGTGTGATGATTAATTACTGACGTTGCATATTATATTAGTAGATTCCATGTTATCGAAGTTATGCCAAACAAATTTTAAGTTCACACCAAACTTTCAATTTTCAAAGCCACTTTGAAATGCGAATGTTTGGTTGGATAACTAGTGTATAATTACGACAGTCTTCAGCGTTCATGAGGCACAAGGGATGAACTCCAGTCATTTGAGCTGACAGTGGCTCACTCTCTCTATGATCAGCTGTCAGCTCAAACGTCTGTGGAGCTCCAGCGCTAATTTCAAAAATGGTTTAGTTGACCTTGTTTGTGCAAGTGTTCATCCTTTGTGCCAGATGAAGTGTTCATCCCTTGTACCTTGGATAATCCAGCCAAAAATTCACATTTCAAAGTGACATTGAACATTTACGGTTTGGTGTTTGCGTGACATTTTTTTGACTTTTAATGCAACGTGTGAAGAATTTGTTACATTCTGTACCTTTTTATAGTTAACTCTTAAAAGACAAGACAACAAACCAACTTTGTATGGTTTTACACGATGATCCAAAACAAATACAATAATAAAAATGAGAAAATGTCAGATGTTGCAAAGAGTGCGCCTACACCCTTCTGAACCTATTTGATTTTTACCAAGAAACTGCAAGTAACAAACAAGTTTAAAAAAAAAAGGAAAGTATGACAAACGTAAAAAATAAGATATTTTGTAGAAAAGTGACCGAACACTAGACAGGCAACGTGTCAGCATCGATTGAGGCTCCATCAAAAGTGAACTGGGTATGGTTAGTTTTTAGTTTGATGGATTACTGCGTCAATGACCATTCTCTGTCTTAGATGTTTTACTTTTAAAGGAATCCTTCATCATCACTATTATTATTTCATATAAACAACTGAGTTTCGTGCTTTTAACGTAGTAAAAAAAAAAAAAAAAAAGCTCAGTTTATTCATTTGATGTCAAGTTTAGCCTGCAAATTTTTTTACTTTATTTTTCTGGTGGTGACCTGAGTGTTGGGGACAGGGGGGGGGGGGCGCGTTAAACATTTGGGGGGGTCATGTGCCACTTATTATTATTTTATATAAACAACTGAGTTTCGTGCTTTTAGCCAGGAATAAAATTAGTATCATTATTAATTATATCAGTAATTGTACTACTGCAGGGCTCCAGAAAGCTCAGAGCAATGATCTAAGGTTTACATTAAATGCCATCAACACTGGACTGTGCTCGAGGAAATTTGCTGTGGCTTCCCTCAGCGATCTTAAAGTGTAGGCTTAGCTTGCTTATTAGGTTTACTTTTGTCTCACCCCAATTCACTCCCCTCCCATAATACAGGTTTCCCACTTGGCCAATGATATATTGCGACCTTGACTACAACGTTCAGGAACATAGTAGCTAATAAGAATATACTGTATCAAATAGTCAAGTATGTTCTCGTATTCCTTATGCTTAAAATATTCAAATATAATTCTGAATAAACAAAATTATAATACCGTGGTTTGTAGAGAGAGTGAGCGAGCTATCTATGTCATGGATGTTTCATACAGGTTAGGAGAGGAAAAGCCACAAAGGTGTAAAAAGTAGCCATTAAAATGATTCTGGTTACATTTTTTATTTCTAAGATGACCGCGCCATTTTTAATGCTGATATCTACTGCTATGTTTTGCTAGAAAGATGGAATATGAGTGTATGCTGCATCGGTATAAAATGGTTGGATGATGGTAAAAAAAAATAAAGCATTTTGTGGCTGAATAAAAATTGGCTTAAGCTTCACTCCAGTACCACGAGATATCAGGCTCGAAGCATTTTACGCTTAGGCCTAATTTAATTGTTATCATTATAGAAATATTCATGTAAGAGAGATCGGTAAAACAAAGCGAGTTTTGTTTTCCCCAATGCATGTTTATGCAGTTTAGTACTTCTAAATTACTGTACCATGAACTTCTCAATCTTTGTGTATATAGTCTAATTCCCAGTTAAAGTAGATGAAAGCCCATCTTAAATAAGAATGGCATAAAATATTATCTACTCTTACACTTTGTAACACGCCACGTTAAATTTGTTGATTCCCAAACTTGCAGGTATGATTTTGATTGATGGTGTCCCATCGATGCTGGCTCGTTGCTTGTTTGGTGTTTGTGTGTATTACAAAATATGGTGGATACGCCGTCAGATATTTTGGGGTTTAAAAAACTTAACAATAAAAATGTAGCTTTTAAGTTTTTAACTAAGCAGACAGCATGCATTGAAGACTAGCCTTGTGAGAATATGAGATAGACTAGTTTGAGAATGAACTGCCCCGACTGGGACGTGAACCTAGGACTGTAACCAATGCACTACTGGGGCAGACCCGACTACAGACTCCAGTCGAGCTTAGAAGCTATTCAGCCTTTCTCAGTGGTGACCTTAAGGTAACGAACCTATACTAGGAGGTAAAGCAACTTGCTTCTTGGCCTCCACACTAGAAAATAATGCAATCAATAAAAAAAGCTATTTCTTTTATATCTTTTGCTTGTGTTTATGTTTTTACTTTTACTATGATGGTTTTTGTTTTGTTTGCCTGTCGTTTGAAATTGACTTTATCATGGAAACAATTGTTTTGATGTTGCAATGAATGCATCCGTGCAACTGTTTTCATAATCTTTACTTCACTCCTGTCACATGTATTGATAGGGTTATCATTTTGGGGTGGATGAAAGCCGGCTGCTAAACAAATGCATTTGTTTGGAAACTATCGGCTTCACACTCTTTTAGTTCTTAACGGAAGAGAAGAAGTAGGCTATAGTTTTAGCCGGTCTTTAGTTCACCTCTTTCGGATGCTATGATAATTTTTGTCACTTGGGGGGACGGGGAACATCATTGCAACAAATTTCGTCATGATTGAAGA
>JAHWFP010269133.1:0-14738 GCA_023313725.1 Lithobius niger
AAGAGCCTTCGGCGAAACAGCTTCCAAGTGCTCGGAGTGGCGAAAGAGTTTCCAACGTAAATGACTCGGGTAGGTCTAAAGGAATACAGTATAGATCAGTGACACGACATAGTATTATTGTATGTAACTCTATGCTGGAGCCTTAATGGGTTAGCTGCAAGGGGCACTGCAGAGAGAAACGGAAGGGGGTCATACTGAAGCCGATGCTGTTAAGAGTGATTTCTTAGACCTAAAACGCGGGATTTTTGTTGTTGGAGAAAACAACGTTATTTTAAGCCTAAGAAATCCGCTCTTCCGTTGTTTTTCCCCTCCATTTTTTATGTAGTGCACCTTGTAGTTATGCCCTCCAAAACTCATACTGGTGCCCATCTGGCGGCAAATGTCACTGCTCTATAGGTGAGGGCAAGTTGCCTGGTTAGGGTGGCCGACAAAGTCGACAAACCGTCGTTGCAAGACGAGACGTCGCATCTGGTGGAGAGACCCCGTCACACGAAACTAGGAGCTTCGCTTTGTTGACGTGAGACGCCTAGAGACGTCTCGTGACAACGTCGCATCCCGCATTTGGTGTGTGGCGCTCGGCTCGTTCCTATGGTTTTGGACATGTCTGCAGCATGCTGAGACAGATTTCGACAAACTGTCGTGGTCGTGCGACGTTTTGTCTATTTTGGTGTGCGGCCACCCTTAGGCTGGCCGCATGCCAAATTAGACAAATCGCTGCGAGACAAAACGTTGCATCTGGTGGAGAGACTGTTACGTCCCATTTCGCCAAAAAGAAAGATTAACAGCTCTTGCCTCAGGGGCCTATCCCGTTTCGTCAAAACCGTTCACAAAATTTTAGGCGCACAAAACATTTAAAACATAACATGATAATGGTCAGACATTTATAGGCCAACATCCATTTTGCAGAAAATGATTTGTTTCAAATTACGTGCCTCGCTTGCTCTCCGCGCTCGCTGCGGCTGAACACATCACATCAGAAATCGTTACTAATCACAAATTCTTTACAATTAGGTATGCCTCTTTAACTTCTGCAATGTTAAATTTTTGAAGAATATTTTGATTCTGCGAGACGGTATTCTACAAAACGGGAATAACAACACATCACGTGTATAACTAACTATTCTTAGGCCCGTATTCCGAACGCTCTGACTTAGTACTAGACTTAAACTCGAGAACGTGCTTAAGAACGTAATGGTATTCTGCAACCTTGCTTAACTCGAACACTGACTCCAATCCTGAGTAACTTAAACCCGTACTTGAGAATGGAATTCTGAACGAAAACTGACTTCAACCGATGCTCGAAGTCAGTTTCAAGCACGGAATCTCGAGAAAGGTACGAAGTATGCTCAAGTCTCCCCTTAAGCAAGAAGCTGCTTCGCTGCTAAACCGTTGTGTATTTTGGCAGCCTTACTCATGGCGAGGCAATTGCGGTGGACGATTACTAGGTTTTCCGTATTGCGGGCATTTCGTCACGTGGTAGAGAACAACAGCTACATCCCCTTTTGGTTGGAGTGCAGAGACCAAAGTAGCATGTAAATGTATGCGTTAAGGAATATATAATGATAGCAAACTCATAACAAATAGATTCGTATTTTCCATGTATTAGATTAGATTGAAGGAAGACGTTGTGAAGCCAAGGCTTATGAAGCACTCAACCCCAAATCAAATCAGTGCTTCCAAACCTCAAGTCGAACCTTGAAGCTGTTAAAAGATGAAGTCGAAACAATGTATTCCTCCTGTTGGAGTACCATGGACAAACAGTCCTTTCAATAAAGAAGAATTGCCGACAGTTAAGTCTCGAAACAAGACCCTGCAATTTAAAGCTGTGGACTCTGTTATTGTTAAAATTACGAGTGAAAAAACTGGAAGGGTTATTAGAGAAGAAACCTGACAGTAGCTGATAGTTAAGGATGAAATCACCCCTATCAAACCTCTCACGACGTGAAGAAGTATTGAGCTGTTTGAGTCGATCATTGTACGGAAGGTGACGAATAGAGGAACACCACTTCGTTGTTTACGTTGGCAATTTTCAAGTTTGTCGAAGTGCGCAGCAGAAAAAATCTGAAAATTTGCGAGCAGTAATCAAGACAACGGGCTCACAAAGGTCTTGTACAACAAGGCAAAAGAAGTGTCAAGAAAAAACTTTTTAAAAACACAATGATTCGGAAAGCTTTGTGAGTAGCCACGTCTACAGCTAGTTTTTTGGGTTTTTTTTTTAAATTTTATTTGTAAGCAATAGTGCACATAAACACTATGAAGCCCTGGCTTCTACAAAATCAATCTTAGCAACATGAGTAGCTGGCAATACATGCATGAAAAAGGAAATCTGTGTTAACATAACAGCTCAAGAATTAAAACGTAAATACAAAATAATATATGAATGATAAACAGCTTTTTAAGTTGTCATCACCCAACACCTAACTTTCGTGTTGAGTTCCGTAAGTATTTTTCAGTGGTCCACATTTCTTTATAGTTAGATTTTAAGGACTTCTAATAAATAGCTTAATATTCTAACGTTTGCAACCATAATATTGCTGTTTACCAGTATTGGCTTAATGTAAGCAGTATTTGTGTTATATTGCTTGCTGCTAATTCTTTTTCTTGTTTCTTCTTCACAAAGGACAAGAAACGCTTTCACTACGTTCACGATAGTTTTCGCAAAATTGTCTTAGATTTCAGCGACTGTGCCAAACGGCTGTACGACGGTAAAAAAAAAAGTGCGTCTGCAATATTGTCGTACGTTTTAATGTTGCAGAACTGCGTCATACAGGAAAGCTAACATGGAGGCAGGCACCAATCACATAATTTTGTAATTGTTAAATTCTTAATTTTTTAAAATTTTATTCCTCGTTTTGCGTACATATAATGAACTTATTTTAGTTAAAAGAAGGATCTGTGAGTGTTCAAGTGCCGGTACATTATCGTAGAATTTTGCATATATAGGTTTTGTAAGGAAAAAGTGAAGTTTAGAATAAAGACGCTCTACATAAAATCCACGGGCCTTCATTAATGCAGATGAAATTATTATTTTGTGGCCTAAGTCGTAATATTTCAACTTTTATTTAAGTGTCAAGGCATTTATATTTAATTACAAGAATTACATTAAAGGATGTTTACGTAAAGTAAGCACGCGTAGTAAGCAGAGTTTGGCGTTTGCAGTGTCGTATTTTGTCAGTAGAGGGCGGTAACACTTTCAATTTCGGTTTCGCTGTTCCATTCTTGCTCTTTCGGTAATTATTTTCATAAAACGAATAGCGTTAACACTAATGCCTCCACAATGGTTTACGGTACTTGATTCTCAATTTGTATGCGTGTTTACATGTTTACACCGTAATTTGTCGAGAATGTGCGTGTTGTATGGTTTCCTACGGAAGCTTATAGTAGTTTTTTAAGAAAGTCGGGAATGGTATTCTGTAACTCGTACTCGGCTGAGCATGACTTACGAAATCTTGCTCAAGTCAAATACGACTCGTCGTTGGGGATATGAAATCCATACTTGACTCCATGCTCAGTGAAGTCGTACTTGGGGCCAAGTATTGAGTCAGCGTTCGGAATACGAGCCTAGAAGTGGCACTATCACCGATTGAAAGTAGGCAAAATCTGGCAACATCTAGCGCTATTTAATACTATCTAGCACTTGCTTGCATCAAGCGAAGGAATGCACAACGGTACAAACAAACAAGCCATGACCTCCTTAATTATTGCGTGAAAATTTGGTACGTCGTCGTGAGCCTATAGGAGCAAACTCTAAAGGTTAACAATATCACCGCCGCTTGATGGCGCCATGGCATTTTCGTTCGCTTTCCAATCGCTGATAGTGCCACTTTAAAAGAATGTTGGCATTGACGTAGTGATGACTAAGCATTCTAAACAATATCCAAAGTACAAGCGTTTTTACGTCTGTATTGCCAGTTTTCAAAACGCTAATAAATCAGTGGGCCTCCTTATTCTACCACTGCTTGTCTCTGTTAAATGTTCGCCTTTTAAAGCCCTACTGCGTAGAAACACGGTATTAAATTCCGTGTACGTAAAATTGTGTCAAATTCGTTTTGGCGAAACGGGATTTGGTGAAACGGGATTGGCCCCTTAGTGTAAAGCTGTTAATCTGCTTTTTTTTTTTTGGCGAAACGGGATTTAGCGAAACGTGAGTTCACCAGAGAGACCCCACCAAAAGAAACTAGGAGTTTCGCCTAAAAAAAGACTTCTCGTGAAAACGAGGGTAGTATGAAGCCAGAAGGTTCTACGTGCTTTGAACCAAATGTTGGGAAATAAATTTGTTTTTCTTTTGTATAATTAAAACCTGCAACAAACCTAAGCGTTTTGTTGGAATGAAAGCAACAGTGGTGAAAAATAAAGCTTAGGTTTTAATTGTTTAAAAGCAAAACAATTCATATAAACAATACTACGTGCTTTGAACCAACACTTGGTTCAAAGCACTTCGAACCTTCTGGCTTTATACCCTCGAAAATGCCGCCTCCGGTGTGTGGTGGTCAGCTCAGCTCATTTCTTTGGTTTTGGCGACGTCTGCAACACGTTGAGACAGGATACGACGAACTGTTCTGTTCGTGCGACTAAACATCTAATTTGGTGAGCGGCCAGCCTTACTGTGTTCTCGTGTCACCACCGGGGGGGGGGGGGGGGTGCATCTGGATATAAACCTAACTCCTGGTTGAACTCTGGTAAATCCTGGTGTAAATCTTACAAAATCTTCAAAATCCTGGTTTTAAATGCTGGCTGCCACCAAACGAATGTTTGGAGCATGAAGCGCCGTCGAGCGCTACCTGTACCACACGCCATGGCTGTTTGCTGTGACGGGCATATCACGTGACTGGGCTAGTCCAATCAGACGGCCAGACAGCCGTTGTTCTCGTTCGTCATTGGCTAACTCATGGTGACGTCACGGCAAACAGCCATCGCGCATGGTTTAGTTCTCTCTAGCACTTGGTCGCAACAAGCAGAGGAATGCACAAAGAAATATCTTTAAACACAACAAGCAAGCCACGTTCCTGGCGCCACGGGAATATATAAAGAAAATCTCCTGGCGCCATCTAGTGACACTAATATCGTTAACTTATCAGCTCGTTTCCAGGTGTACGAGGGCGTACCAAATTTTAACTCCATAATTAAGGAGTCCCGTGGCTTGTTGGTTGCGTTTTAAAAGTTTTGCTTTGTGCATTCTTTTGCTAGCTGCGAGAGAGAACTCGATAGGCCTAGATGCTGCGATGCTAATTTGGTGGCAACCGGCCTTTAAGGTTGCGAAGGGGTAATTCAAACTTTTTTTGTATATCAGGTTGTAAAAATGTAACAACCATGTATTTTTTTTAAACACGAGAAAACAAATCCAATAGTTGTTTTTTGAAAATTTCAAGAAATTGGCTGCCTAATTAGCATGAAATGTGCAAATTGTATACAAAATTCTACATCACTGACCACCCTCTTGACCTAAAACTGAACTCCAAAATTACACCAAACCGCGACGCCATCTAAAACTCATTGTTCCGCGGTCAAGGCTGAATTGCCGAAAACATTTCTTCGCAGTGAGAGTGCTGCCCGTATGGAATGCTCTTGGTGAAGAAGTCGTCTCGGCTGTGTCCGTTGCTAATTTTAAACATAAATTGAATGATGTGTGTTTGCGGGCCCACCTTCAACGACCTGAATTCGGTTAACTGTTCGGTTATTATTTTGGCAACTAGTTCAGTGATTGCTTGGCTTCAGATATATTATGACGAGATATCGAGTGTTATCGATTTGCTATTGCGTGCACGAGCATCCTACTTCATGCTACTTTTTTAAGTTGGGTGAGTTGTAAGCGGTTGACTCCACAGCCCTTTTCTTACCATTCTGCCGCTGTGTGACAGAAAAATTGTATTTATTTATAATAACGATATCACGTGTAATTCTTTTTTTTTTGTAAATTTAACTTCAAAGAAGAACCAAATTGTAGAAAGACTTATAAAGACCACTAACCAAAATTTTCCCTATAAGAACAACCCTATGTATGTTATTATGCAAGCCAAAGGCAAAATTTCCATAAATGATATGCAATATGGAATATGCAATATATGCAATATAAACTGTATGAAGCGGTACCACCAAACATATTTCAGTCAATTTATTTTCGTTAGCTGTCTTCCTGTACGTAAATGCAAGTTGCCTACCAAATTTCAACAGAATTTAGAGAAAAACACTAGAAATTGTGATTAAAAGCTGAAAATTTTTATTGCGTAAGTGGACTCGGTGATTGTACGCAACTTTTCCCTTTGACAGCACATTCCAATCCTTTTTTTGCATAAATGGATTCAGTAAGTGATTTTGAGAAACTTTCCCTTTGACAGCACATGTGTGTCTTTTTGTTCGAATTTTAGAATTTTGGATTTTGCAATTTGTGGTGCCCCTTAACTAAAAACTAGTGGAGTCGCTCGCTCATTCCGCGTCATCTAGCTGCGTTCGAGGATATTTCTTGCTGGAACACTTATGATACAGACAGACCATCCACATAAAAAAAGATCAAGCAAATATGTTATCTCGAGAGAAGGTCAATATTATTTTTTTACGTCCAAGGAGTCAAGCAAAAAGATCAAGCAATTTATCAGAAAAGCGCTGTTTATGATGACAAACGCTGATTTACGTTCGCTTCGCTCACTCAATCAGCGCAAACATTTCCTCAGAAACGTGACTATCAATGTAACCACCAAGAACCACACATTTGTAATTTGTGTTAGTATACACTTTATATGGGTTTTCTAGTTTTACTTATTTTAAGAATACTGTTCTTTTACGTCCTGCTCAGTACAGATTTTTCCATGGGCGTCTTATCACTTCACTTTCTGATGATCCCTCACTTGGAGAAACATCTGCAGAACGTCAGATGTAATCTCCTACGAAGGTGGGAGATGAAAGATTGATAGAGCAAAGCGAGACACACATTGAAACGGTTTACTTTACGTGGAAATCTCACTTTGCTCGTTCAATCCACGCACCTCCGTGCTTCAGAAACACGAATGTTTGACACCGTTTTAAAACCAAATCTATTGTTTTGATTATTCCCTGCATCAAGTCAGTTAGTACAAAACCAATTTTAAGATATATATGTGGTGTGTTGCAAAGTACGTCGTCCGTGCATCCTTTTCCAGATCATCTCTTTGCTCGAGGAGGTTTTCATGAACAAACTATGACTTCAAGAACGAAACATGAAGAGGGTTATTTTTTCAGGGTTTTTCGCGTATTTGAGGGTGATAATATCAAGTTAACAGCGATAAAAAATAGGCCAATACTGTGCGCAATTTAATTATCTTTCGTTTGGTCCTACTCCCATCTCTGTAGGTGCTTTGGTTTCGGAGGTGTAGAGGTACAAACACACAAACACACGCACACCATACGTCCTTAATGATGTAGACTAGCGGAGTCACTCGCTTCGGTCGCTCATTCCGCGTCGTCTCGCTACGCTCGAGGATATTTCTTGCTGCAACTCTTAATGCCACTAATAGGGGCTCCACATCTTCTGAAGCTGTACAGTATAAACAATGCCAGAGCCGAACACCAAGAACAACACATCGCTTTGTTAGTACCACACTTTACATGGGGTTTCTTGTTTCTCATATTTTAAGAATTTTTACTTAGTACCCATTAACTTTCCCGCTGCTTGTGGTGCTTTGAACCAGTACTACATTTTACACGAGTTTTCTTGTTTGTCATTTTAAGATTTTTTGTTTGCTTACGTCCTCAAGTGAAAACGCAACGTTCTGAATGTAAGTTAGGCTTATGCAAGGCACTAACTCGTACCCAAAGCTGCTGGAGTTTAGCCACACCAACAGCGAACACCTTGCCAGGATTTGTTAACGTAGTAAACCAATTTTTTTCGTATCTTTGCGTAGTGTAATTTAATTTAATTGGTAAACGTGTGGTATTGGATTTTAAATATCCAACTCCAGCCACCCGTGAACTGCACGTGCCTCATACCAATGAAGGACTATTCAGATACTGCCACTCACAACAACCGTTGCCCCCAATACATTGTTGCCGCACGTTCCTGAAATGTTCGAAGCTTGAAAAAAATCTGTCAACAATCGATGACGTCACGTATTGTTGCTGATTGTGGCGTGATTGTTGCAAATGGCACCTTTTTGTTAATTTGGGGCATTTAGGACCCTCCTCGCTTCTTAAAAATACGCCTAAACTACGAACGGATTAATTACTTGCCTTTCGACACTCTTTTCACAATTTTAGCTTCTTACTTACAGAAGAGAAGAGGTACATATATATACATATAAGCCGACCGCAAGTTTTTAATGGTTTAGATTTACTGCAAGGAAAAGTAAAGCGGGTATAAAAAAAATGGGTATAACGTATGGCTTGACGTTAAGTTTTAGATAATAGAAAATATTATTAATATTTTTTAATTTTCTTTACGTTCTATTACCCCTTTGTTACCTTAAATAGCACCAGATCTGCTAAATCCTGGTGTAAGGGCGCATTTATGCAGCGATTCGCCTTTGCATTCTTGCATCTGAAATTTAATCGCGATGGCAACTCTGCTCCGTCGTTGCCATATGGTAACAATTCTTCTTGGATTAGCTAAATCCGGCATCGTCTGAGTAAATGCTTGGCAGTCCATGACAGCTAACAAACGCTGATTTTCGTTTACTTCGCTCACTCAATCAGCGCATCCCCGTCAGTGCTCCTCGCAACTTATGTTAATCACGCAATCACAATTAGTCTCATATACTTAGTCGATTGCTTACTTGATGGCGCCACACCAGTATGTATATAAATTAATCAGCAAACTTGGTAAATATTACTAAAACGTACTACTTTTTAAAAAATAATAATTTTTTTCCGACTTGATGGCTCCCTATGCGCATGATCTCCATTTTGTTTTCAACTGTACTCCATCTCTCAGGTGGGATTTGTTGTTTTTGTGAGCTTAAAAAAAAAAGGGTTAAAGGGTTTAACGAGCGTTAACCACTCCTGGTCATCTGCCCGAAGCCCTAAGGCCCTATGTTTTTGTGAGCTGCCTCTTTGCAGCAACAATGTATTCCGACTATTAAGTACTGAAACGATGCGCGTATAGCACTTAAGCATGTTATAATAGACCGTTGGTGGATGACAATACAGACAATGGTTACAACAACAATGTTGCATTTACGCGTCATTTCAAGGCCACGTGCTGCTAGTTGGAACCCTCATTTTAGGAAAAGGAACTTCCCTGTGCTCTTCTTTACCTGTGTGCCAAAATGTAGATATGCGTACTTAACCTACGAACTGTAGACATGTATTTATACCCTATGAAAATTAACATGAGAGCCCTATCCTTAGCTAGCTAAGTCAACGTTATTGAGGACACTTTTCTCCAAAAAGGGCACGTTCCCACATTTAAAAGTTGAAGTTTTCTTCGTTACTGGACCCATGACACCTGATTCCAACGATTTGCAAAGATTTATACCACGGTGGGGGGGGGGGGACACCAGCATGCTGAAATAAGGTAGAAGCTTGTTACAGTCTACAAGTGAGCCGCCATCCGACAACAATTAAGCTCTATCAGTTAAGGGCTAACAACAATTAAATCTCGTTTACTTGGGGGCGGTGCACTAGCGTGTGTCTTAGCGCAACAAACGGAACGAATTGTCTCGTGGAGCGTGTTAACATAAGGTAGCAAGTCGCTCTACTATAAGAAATAAAAAGTAGATATTGGCTGATGTTTAACGTAAATCTGCTTTAAAAAAAACCCTTAATACATGATGGTGATCTGGCGGATTGGTTATGAAAATCTACACCCTTCCAAGACCTGATTCCGAATCCCCGTCCGTTTAACCAACAATACACTAACCAACAATAAGAAGTAATGTCAGTCACTTTAAATCATTGCTACGTTTGCCAAGTGGCCGGCAACAATAAGACCGCTGTAAACAATGAAACTTAATTTACCACACTATAACATTATTACACTGACAAAGAATTGTTTAAACGATGCTGTACGATTAAAATTAAAAGGATTAGTGAAAACAAGCTGTACCCCCGGCGTAACATACGCCGGCTAGCTGGTTCCCGCATACCTGAGCGTAACACTGTAGTGGGCCCCGGTTTCCCCTATTGTGTGGTCTGAATATCCCCATCTGAGCTCCCTCTTTGAGCCCCTGCAGATTTGTGTTATGGAAGTAAATGTTTAAACGTTTCTCTGTTCTGATACCAAGCCCAACAAACCCAACAACGGTTGTGCATGCAGTGATTGTTACTGAACCAACTTTGAAACTCTTCCCAAGTCGGCTCTTAAGAGCTAGCTTTATTAATACAATATGTCATTAATTACAATACTGTACAATATTGTTTGACATTGTCGGTCGTTCGCCCTCTTTCATTATACACCCTCTTTCATTGTAGTGCATAATAATGATGAATTTGCTTGCCCAACCTAAGCGTATTATATATATATATATATATATATAGATCGCTTCAAAACGCGCAAAAATAGACAGACGGGTTCGCTCACTCAATCAGCGTTTATTAGCCAGCTAAAAATTGTTTCAACGATGTATGAACCGCTGGCATAAAACTCAACCAGCGTTTATTAGCCAGCAAAATTAATTGTTTAAACTATGCAGAAACCGCTGCAAGATTAAAATTCCAGGCTTAGTGAAACTCTGGTAAAATATTCAAAATGCGCAAAAATAACACGAGACGGGTTGCGTCACTCAAATCAGCATTTGTTAGCCAGCAAAAGATAATTGTTTAAACGATGCGTAAAACTCGGGCAAAAACCACGGCTTCACTTCGGTTGGCCTACCCTTTTTTGTCTTATGCCAGCATAAACTTTCGACCAGAAGACATCCATGGAAGCTGACTGTTCAGGGTTCACGCCTCGAGTGTCGTCGCTACTTCTTTTCTATCAGGACCGTTCCAATTTGGAATGCATTGAATGTCGAGGTTGTCTCCCAGTCTACGTTGGCGGGTTCCATCGACTGCTGAAATCGCAGCCCTTGCATTCCTTTCTCAAACTTTACCAATAAACTTCATTTTAACTTAACTGTTTTAACTGTTTTAACTTAATTACCCTCCAGTCCCGCTGTCAGTGGCTACACCCTTCTGGGTCCTGCCCACTTCTAAACCATGCGCAATGGCTGTTTGCCGTGACGTCACCATGAGAAGCCAATGACGAACGAGAACGGCTGTTTGGCCGTCTGATTGGACTAGTCCAATCACGTGATATGCACGTCACAGCAAACAACCATGGCGCGTGGTATAGGTGGTAAGTGACATTATTATTAAACCGTTGGAAGATGGAAGATTAAAATTAAAGGTATTGCAACTCTGTTAAATATTCAAAATGCACAAAAATAACTCAGACGGGTTCCATCGCTCAATCGGCGTTTATTAGCTAGCAAAAATCAATTGTTTAAACGATGCGTAAACCGCTAGCATAAACCGCTGGACGATTGAAATTAAAGGTAGTGAAACTCTGTTAAATTTAATCACTCAGTCACTCACTCATTCGCACACTCAACCACCATTTAGTAGCCAATCCAAAATAATTGGTGGTGTTTGATGCACTGTTCGCCACATGGGGGAATTGGGGGGGGGGGGGTGTTTTATGACACAGACAGTAGCTACCCTCGAAATTCTTAGTGCTCTTTTATACAAAAAATAATAACACCCATACGTAGGTTGTACAGAAACTTGGTAGAGAGAATTTTTATACCGATGCGTTGTTTCTAATGGTTTATATTTTTTTTTCAGTTCGTTTGGGCCCCAACGATTGTAGGGACGACCCACCGATATTAAAAGGGTACACGATGGAATGGGACGGAGAGAGCCACCACATGGGTACACTCGTACTGTACAGGTGCCCCAATGAAATCAGTGATATGGTTATTAAGACTGTCATCTGCCGACAGGGATTCTGGTATTTGTCAACGCTACGGCCGTTTGAAACATGCGTACAAGGTAAATAGCGTGATAATTAAGCCTAACTTTTGTGTGAAAGACGTAAACTTGTTGAATTCTGCAACGTAGAAACAGACGGAAGGGCGATATTTGTGCGAAACGGGTGTTTCTATTGCCGACAAAAATATCATTACCTGTCAATTTAGCATTCCTGTTCTCGAAGCATTCGAGAACAAGAATGCTAAATTGACAGGTAATGCGAATTTCGTTAACTTGGTAATAGAAACTGAATTCAGCTGGTGTAGGCTGGCTATTCTCCTTTTCTGCGTTCGAAGATAGTTTTCATTTGCCATTTGGAGTTGTGTCCGATTGCCTTAGTGAGAAGAGTGACCTGGAGTTTTAGATTGAGTGTCGGTACTGCCTCAGCAGCCATTGATCTTTAAAAAAACCGAAGGCAGCAATCGGTTTAAAGTTTTATTTATTTATCCCTAAACTAGCCCCTTTTGGCTTCCGGTCTGAAGGTGAGAAGCTGTCCTGTAGAATAGAATTGTTGATGTGTAGGATCATTTGGGGGTCTAAGCATGTTCTTGCGCCAATTGGTTCTGTCCTGGTCTCAGCCCAAACTCTGTGCGTTTGAGGAAAAAAAAAATTTCGGAAATGCGCACGTGCTCCTGTCGATTGTGGCATGCAAAAATGAAATTCTAGGTATTTACTAACAACTGCAATTGCGGCCCGAGATAACCTTATTGTGTGCGCGGTCTGCAAGTCCTGCAAGTATTGAGTCCTGCAAGTATCTTGAGTCCTGCAAGTATTTTGTGAGCGGTTACGTCTTCCTGGATGGGGTGGCTTTAATCGATGGCCGCCATTGTTTTTGTAACCATCTTGGATATCAACAAGGCACTCTGCTACTTAAAACGTACAATCGATTACCTGTGTTAGTTCTGCGGAGAACTCAAGATAGGCCGCGGACACTATAATACTTTCGACCCACTTTCCGAATTCTTCTGTATGCCAGTGGTCAACACTTCAAATCGATAAAAGCAGTGTGTGGGTAATTTGGTCGAATTCAGGGTGGCGTTCTACCTGAAAAACAGTGAAACAATTCAGGGAATTAGTAAGTCTGGGAAAGTCGGGCAAAATCGGGAAATTTGATAAACGTGTACTGAAATTCAGGGAATTTCAAAATTTTTCGGAAAGAAGTTTTCCTCTATAAAACTAAATCATATTTCACTTTTTACCTGTAACCCGTCACTTTATTTCAGTTAAAAACTATCATGGGTCATTGCGTTTCTAGTTTTGGTCAGATTACGGCATTCCTACTTTTTACCAGTCCCAGTTACGGCAATGCAACATTTCATTTAGCAAAGCGATGCGATGCGATGTATTGCGATTTGAGTGACATTTGGAAAAAAAAATTATTCTTCTTTCGATCGAAATAATATCTGGGGGGAAATGTCAGTTTTGGTCTGGAAAACCTGGAAAAATCGGGGAATTTCATCATGCGTTTTTGAATTGCTACCATGGAATTAAAAATCCTCTTCATTCGAATGAAACTTCTCCGTAAAGGTCTTACTGGTTCCGAGGAAAGCTTGGTTGGCAATACTAGCTCGTGTGCCAGAAGCCCCTGGTTAGAGCCAGATTTCAATTACCCCTATACGTTGTTGAAAAGAGAAGCCCAAAGTGGACAATGCCAACACTACCCAACGTTTCGAGCCGACTCCAACTCATTATGAAGGTAATACCGTAAATCGTGTATTAAAAGCCCAGTTGAAGCTAAAACTCGCCCCCCTAAAATGCTGTAAAGTCAAAATCATGAAATAGTGGAGTTAAAGCCCACCCCTGAAATTGTCGTTTTTCTACGAAAAATTACCTTAAAGTTATATAATGTGAATAAAGATAGTACTGCTTGCTATGTTCACTGGCCCCTTCTCCCTCCCTGTAGTAATAGTGGACTCTTCCTTTAGCTCCTAGCACAAGGCCTTAGGATCTCTCACCTAAGCCTCCTCCCTTCTTCACAGCATTTAAAAGGATGTAAAAATTGGTCTTTCAGAGATCGTTCAAAAGCTTCGAATTTTCTGTAATAGATGTCCAGAAAGGTTATAAAATTGATAATGCTTGATTTAAAGCCCACCTCCCCCCTCCCTCCCTATTTTTGCCAAATTAACTGCATAAGCCCATGAGCGTTTAATCCAGATTTACGGTAAAAAACACAATACACTTAAAATTGCCTAAAGGTGCAAACAGACAGCAGAGTGCAGGCAAAACTGTCTATTAAGTCAATAGAACAATTTACAGTTAAAAAAAAAAAAAGGTTTCAGCACGAAGAGGTTACTCTGCTCTTCCTCTTTTTTTTAAATTTTTTAATTTTGTAAACTCTGCTTTTCAAAAATTGTTCGAGGAGTTGTAATGACTTCGGCAGTTTTGCCGGCATTCTTCTGTTAGTTTGCACCTTATGCAAATTTAAGTTTTTTTTTTTTATTATTATTGCCTTGATAATGAGCTGGAGTCGGCTTGAAACATCGTGTTGTGCACTTTTGGCTTCTCTTTTCAACATACTTTGTTCCAGTGGTTACATTTTCTTAATTTACTCACCCCTGGCATGTCTGGAAGAGAAATTTCCTGTAATGCCTTTACTTATTCCGATTGCAGCTTGTAAAAGATCCTAAGAATTTCCTTTTGGAATTACCTCGCCATTGGAATTACCAGCCTCTAGACAACGAGGGTGTTTGGGACTGGTGGAACTAGTGGGACTAGAAAGAGAAAGTTAATTCGGTCAGTCCAACCTAAGTGCCCCCTGGGGTTCCACTTGTGTACGTGGAACCCCATGGTGAAAGTTACTTCGCATACTAGGCCATGTGGAA
>JAHWFP010269162.1:0-11043 GCA_023313725.1 Lithobius niger
TTTTTTCCGTCGTTTTAACATTTATTAAAATATATTTGCCAATTTCAGAGACGCTGCTGGTGTAGAAAAATGTGAAAATAATGTGAAAATTTGCCGGTGGGGAAAAATATGTGAAAAATACGATTGTTGGTATGAAAAAAAGGCAAAACGCACAAACGAAGCAAAAACAATCAAATTATCCGTCCTAATTTTGAGCTCGGAATTAAGGTAGAGTTTAATTACAGAGAAATTACAATGGTTACTGGAAAGGAAAATTTTTATTAAAGAATTGTCAAAGTGGTATGATAAACAAAAACGAAGAAATGGTGATAAAAATGAAAAGTAGGTATGTGGAAAATGTGGGGGGGGGGGGGGGGAACGAAAAGCAGGTATGTGAAAAATATGGGGAAAATTGAAAAGTGGGATTGCGAATAAAATGTGAAAAAAGGTGGTAGGCGCGGCAGGACCCCTGAACTTTCCAACCTTCCCTCTTGTCTGAAACCACAACATTGCGTGAATCTCCTGTCCACCCCTCTTGTGTTATGTTAGGTGCGGTCCCATAGTGCCACGGAGGGCTCGTAAAGTCTCGTATAGAACTGGTGGCGCCTTCCAAATGCGATCTGTGAACCAGAAACTGTCTCTAACGTGTCACCATAGAAGGGTCCTTGAACCTAAACTCACTCAATACAAGTAATCTATACACTCATGGCAACACCGCAAATCTCCTAGTAAACACCCACAGGCTGTTTAAATTATTTCGATAAAAAAAAGAGGGTGGGCCGCAACAAAATTGTAATTCATATTTCGATACTGACTTCTGTCCAGGGAGGGTATTAGGCTTAACTCCATCTCGAAAAATTCGGCGTATATGCGATCATTTACGTACGTGGTCTGGGTTCGGTCTAGCATTAACGCAATGCCTTTACTCTCATTTGGTCAGTAATTTATGTTTATTATTTAGTATGCTTTATATAGTTTGCTTTATGTATGAAGCTTTTAGTTAATTTTGATGAAGAAAAACCACATTTAAGGGGATGAAACATTGATTTCCTTGAATGTGTGGTGAAGCTTTTAGTCAATTTTTAGCAGAAAGATGACGATCTAAAATGTTCGAAGGTCAGAAATCGTAAAATAACCTAGGTGGCTGTGACTAGGCAATTTCACGATTTCTGGCATTTTAAGGGGGTGAGCTGTAGCTTTGCCAGGTAGGTTAATAGGCTATTTACGGTAAGAACAGTCCTTTTTAAAAACACAATTATCCCTTTATTTCAGACATGGCCTGCAAATTGTTCCTGATCGGGTGTGTGGTCCTGGCTACCCTGTTTAGCTCAGCCGCAGCTGACTCGTCAGTCTTAGGCACCAACATCAGCGCCCAAATCAACAATCTAACTCAAATGATCAGCAAATTTATCACTGACGCCTTGAGCAAACTCACGGACATGATACCTTCAAGCTTCCGGCCTTTCCTGGATGGCTTAATCAAACCGGAAGTCATCGTCAGCTTGGCTACTGGACAAATCCAAAAATTCCTCAACATGGGATTGCAAATCATTGGCTCAATCCTCCAACAAGTGCAAGCTTTTTTGGAGACGACAATCAAACCTCTGGCCGATAAATACAACCTCCTCAGCGTGAAGAATCTGATTGTAGAAGTTGCTGCTTTCAACACCGACTTCGGTAAATTCTTGGCTGCGACAAAGCAGTAATGAATGTTTTCTTCTTAAGTGCCTTAACTAATTTAGCCCCTTTCTTTAACCGTTAGATGTTTCTTATTAATATAACCTTTCATGTATAAAACACTTTACTTTCACTGGAGCGTCTTCATCATTACATGACAGTTATTATACTTGTATACAATAAACATACGTTTTCATTGTTGGACTTTGCTTTTACTTTTACTTCGATTTTTAACTTCTCACGGCTGTAAGGCTGTGCCAAATAGAGTGCGAGTGAAAATAAACATTTCTTTTTACGAATTCTTAATAGCTTGGGTGTGGAAAAGTTACCTTTTAGCATCACTATGACACACTTTGAGGTGATGTCTTGATGATGACGATGAGGTGATATTCCTCATTCAGAGGTAATGGCTTGAGGTTTAACAAGTGACTGCAATTTTAATACTGTTTGACGTACAAGAAATAGCAAAAAAAGGAAAAAATATTCTTTGACTGCTTTAAAATCTAATTTTAACATTATCTAACGACTTAAATGTCACTTAAACGGCTTAAATGTCATCAGTGTCATCCATCACCTTCGTAAACAAACGCCTTTGATACCAGACGCTCTCAGGATTCTTTCTATAGCCAAAGAAAAAGTTGTCGAATTAACGTCCTGTTCGACTGCTGAGGTTATCTCGGGACGGACAGGGGCAATTTTACTAGGAAATACGTAGGATATGCCACGATCCACAAAAGACCAACAGTTTTCCAACGCATCTATTCAAAATGTGGCTATCTTCTACAGGTACCGTCGTCATAGCGTGGTTGTACGTGGTCACGCACCGTTGTTGTCAGATCTCGGAGCAGAGGAAAGTGAAAAGAGAACTAGGGCGCTATCTGATCGCCTTCGAATCTCTAACTTTCGTTCTTGATTAATGAAAACATTCGTTGCTTTCGCGTCAGTTCGTCTCGCGAAGGTCCAGGAATTTCACCTCTAGCGTCGCAATACAAATGCCCCGTCTGTCCCTATATAAATCGATATCTCGGGTTCCTACACACGCGTCCCTCACGCCATTTCCGTGTCGTCTCTAAAGCCGACTGGCAGGCCTCTAGCCAGCCATTAATTAGCTCATTCCACATTTTCAACACATGGATTAATTTTTGTCATGTGTTACAGTACTTTAGATTTCAACCAAGTCCGAACTTTTCCATCGCATACAATTTGTCCAGAACCCTGAAATGTGCCCAACTCTTTTTCAAGACGATCGTAGCGTTGTGCTGTACTGCTACAGTGTCCTCTACCACTGAAAGCTGATAACTGTTGGCTCTTACATGGCCCGTCTAGATACCAAAGGTGTTAGGGCGCATTTACGCCGAGAGACCTTCTCGTTCGCCGAACGCTATTTGCTAGGCAACCGTTATTTATTTACGATTAATTTCCCGTTTCTGTTAAATGAATGCGGTAATAGGCAACAAATTAAATGTATTATAAATAACAACACGGATAAAAAAAGGGTTTAAAGGGTTTAACGAGCGTTAACCACTCCTGGTCATCTGCCCGAAGCCCTAAGGCCCTATGTCTGCAACAGCCAGATTCCCAGGCGGTCACCCACCCAAGTATCAATCCAGCCCAATGCTGATTAACTTCGGGGATCTGACGAGAACCGGTGTTTCCAGCACTGCAAGGCCGCAACACGGATAAAGAACAAAGTGCAACAATCATTTTAAACATTGGTACAACATTGTTGCCATTTCACGCTATTTCCAAAAATTGCTATTCTCGCTGAAAAAAAACCAGCTTCTAGCAGTGATCAAACGACAGCAGAATAAATAGCTACTCGCAGCAATGATTTAAAATCCAACATGGTGTCCATTTCGGGGTTGTCCACTCGAAGACAAATCATCGAATACCGGCATTCAGAAATCTGTCTTATCTTGTACAGCATTAAAAATTGTTTTCTAGTTGTCATAAATCGCCGCGGTCATGTTGCACGCTTCGTACGTCGTGTCGGGAAGCACGAGAAGGTGATTTGCGTCCGCGTTGTTGCCATGGTTACTACGTATCGACAACTTGAAAGCCACATTCTTCGGTAAAGGCGAGAAGCAGCCAGCAAACTTAGTATTAACCAAGTGAAAAGTAAGCAAGAAATTTGACGTTGCGTAAACAAGCTCTTATTATCAAATTTGCCGTTGCGTAAACAAGCCCTTATTATCAAAAGCTAGCACAGCGTTATTATTATTAAACGCTAGCTGTCCCTTGCTACACAAGAGTTTTGTTATCAAAAACTAGCTGCCCACTACTGCACACAACTATTGTTACCTAAAGCTAGCTGCCCCAGGCTGTACAGTGCAGGGTTATTATTATCAATAGGCAGCTGCCCCTTGCTGCACAGGGATCTTTTTCGCATCATCTAAATACGTTTTAACAGGAGCGACATGAAAGGGAGTGTCCATCCATGATAATATTACCGTAAGTGCCATCTCTCATTCATGGTCGCGACCCCATGCGGTCCAATTTGGAAAAAACTGATCGTAACTATTTTCTCGGATAACACACGTTAAAAATACGCCATGTAGCTTTTAACCTAATAGACGCGGAAACATTCCACTCCGGTAACGATTAATCCCAGGCATGTGGCACCTCCGCTTGCAAAAGCGTTCCACGAGCGTGAAGCGGCGAAGCAGATGGCTACTGCAAGCCAAGGTCGACTGAGGCAGAAATAGCGTGTTTCGCCTCCCGACTGAACGCCAGTTCACGCTCGTGCGGAAAACTGATGCCTTTTAGTACTGGTCTGGCAAAATAAGATTCTAGCAATGTTGAATCAACTGGCCTGTAGCTGAGAAACGATACCGGTAGCTTCTCTCCCAGCTAACCTTGCGACGAGACATGGAATCCGAAGCAATAGTTACAACATGGACACATTCCCTATATTTATTCGCTCCTCGTTTTAACTATTATTTCTTAGGTCCCATCAGTACCCAAATTAATCGCTCGTTGGATTAGATCACGTTCAATTGGCCAATAGCAACCCACTTTAACCACTCGGCAGTGCTTGCTCACTTCTCGATTTGGTGGTTTTCTCTAAAAGTCATCTGCCGATGCGAAGAAGATTAATATTACAGATATTACCGTATTACCACCGTGCGAAAATACTACCCTCCCACTTACGCATATTCAAGCAGATGCGACAGGTTTAATACCATTCAAAGCTGGAGAAAAAATCCGGACCCGAGCCTGGCCTTTCACACTGGACTGCGACTCGAGTCAGCACCCGACCCCGACTTTCAAGTCCAGCTCGAAATCGGGGCTTGAGACGCCGACTCCGACCGCGTGTTTCAGTGTGGAAAGGGTCGGTTAGCTGGGAGAGAAGCTACCGGTATCGTTTCTCAGCTACAGGCCAGTTGATTTAGGCCAGTCGCGGGCCCGCACTTTAGGGAAACGTTTTAATCTTGGAGCGCTGATAAACAATAGTGAGATAGAGGGAAAGCAGGAGGAAGGTACAGGAGAAAGGAACAACGATATCCCCGAAAATGTTGTAGCGAGAGAAAGATTAACTAAAGTCCGGCCCTTTGACGTAATGTCGTTGTTCACTGTTGGAAGGGGTAAGGAAGGAAGGAAGGGGGTCGTGTTTAGCCTGTGGCTAAAAGTCGGGACCCAGCCACCAATCGCGGTGTTCGGAGTCCAGTGTGGAAGCGGTATAACTAGAATAAAACAACCTAACAAGTTTTTTTTTTAATTTTTGTTATGCATTTGCTTCTTATCCGTGCAGTCTCTTAGAAGCCCATTGCAAACATAGCCGCAACCAGGGCAACACTTCGATTGCAAAGACAAGTGTGTCGTAAACATTACATAGCCTACTGAAGAAACAGAATAAGTGGGTTATTTTTTTACGATTCTTTAATTGAATGCTCCCAACATAAAGCTCATCATCAACATTTACGATGCAATGAAAACGGAAAGAATTTAATATGACTACGTCGGTGGTGATAAACAGACTGGGCATTCATTAAATTTCGCTGGTTGTAAAGTGTGCAAAAAATGTCGGAGTTTTTCAGTTTTAACCTCTAAAGTTCGGGGACGTATACACATACGTCCACATTAGGAGATGGGGCAAAAAGTCAGTGCCCAGGACCACCGCAAGGGGTCTCCGGAAACCCCGAGTAACGTGCCATCAGAACGCCGTTCGAATGCCGCGACTAAATTAAAAAAAAAAAAACCTGGAAGTTAGTTCGGAGTCGCAGGAAGATAAGTAAAAGGGTTGAAGTTTTGTTAGGTTGTACATTTTTTATAACAAAAGAACCCCCCAAAAAAAGATGCGACCATTACGATAACAAAAAAAAGAAGAAGCTGAAAGCCTGGGGGGGGGGGGAGGGGATGTAGCATATTACTTCTGGATCTTCAGTTATAAGGCTTATTGCTCGTATATTACGAATTTACCGAAATTATATACATAAAAAAAAAAATACCCGACGGAAACATTGGTACAGCTCGTTTCCTCATTTTTTCTGCTATCCATAAAAATTGGTCGCACAAGATCAAATACAAAAATTCAAGCCCTTTCACTTTCAAGGAATTTTTCAAAAGAACAATGTAATTTAAACAATCAGACGGGGAAAGCAGTCATTGTGACAGCCAATCGAAACTAAGCAAATTAACGCTTCGTGACACAATGGTGTCGTCTCGCGTCGACACTAAATAACAGTAACGTAAAAGCCAAGAAGAAGTCTACCAAGACAACGTACGTCGGAGCAGCTTCAATGGCAAGTCCTGTTTAAATGTATTGTATCAAGAATGCAATTACAGCGAGGGGTCTGACAAAGACAAAAAAAGTGTACGAGATTTTTAAATCTGTAAATCTTCCAACGGATTTAACGAGATTTACGGATTTTCTGGGATTTAAAGATTTGTTACAAAAGATTTAAGGAAGATTTTAATGATTTACATGGATTTGCAAAAGATTTAAAGATTTACATAAAATTTTGTAGATTTACACAGATTTACAGATTTGAAGATTTACACAGATTTACTAAAGATTTAAGTAAGATTTAACGATTTACATGAGATTTTTTCAAGATTTACACGGATTTATAGAAGATTTAAAAATTAACACAAAATTTTTGAATTTTACACAGATTTACAGATTTAAAAATTTACACGAAGATTTGCAGGATTTAAAGATTTACAAAAGATTTAAGTAAGATTTAAATGATTTACGCCAGATTTACGTGATTTACAAGATTTGAACAAGATTTAAGGATTTGAATGATTTACACAAGATTTACATATTTACAAGATTTGCAACGGAATTATAAATCTTAAATCTTGGGTGTACGAGATTTATAGCTTTGTCGAACCCCTCGAATTACAGACTCTATTCCTACTTATTTTACTTACAGGCAGCAGATTAGTTAAAAGCACTTCGGAGCCAAAGCGAGCGACATCGGAATCTTCACGCGGGCGTATTGTGAGTTTGCGTGGTTGAAGGCGATATCTACCGAGAATGCCAAACGACGCCAGACACATCGATGCAAAGCCAACCGAGATAAAGCTTGCTGTGCGCCTCCGTCGGTGAATGTTCCGTGTGGGATCAAACTGGCCGTCCTAGCAGCCGAAATGTTAACGTCCACGGTTTGAACCAACCCACTCCTTTCTCTACATATTTAACTTGTGCCAAACGTGATGCGAATACCAGAGTTGGGGAGTCATTTTAACCACAATTCAAATGCAGTAAGTTACACTGATAGGGCGAGCATGTTCATTCTTTGCACGGCAGCAATGAAAAAGAGCGGACAGTTGGCAGTATAAAGGGTAATGTCGATTACGCAGTAACAATCAGTAGTAACAAACGAAACATTACCACATGTATTATTGACGGGAAACTCTTGGCTATAAAACTCTGGTCCCCAACAGAAACAAATGCCAATGCGACAACAAACGGGCAATGTGACAACATGACTTCCTACTAGATTTGCGTGTATTGCTCAGCAGCCTTATTTGAGCAATTTGGTTAATAAAAGATCTTGAAAAACTATTTTTATACTGTTATTGTTGTACTGACTATACAGTATGTCCCAGAAGTCCTGAACCAGGTAGGCCTATATGGTATACAGTAGGCCTATATGCAGTGTAGGCTTATGCGATATACGGCTATACCGTATTAGGCCTAAGGTGGACAAATCCGCAAACTTATGAGAAAAATATGCACCTAAGCGCCGGTGCACACGTGCTTTTTTTGGACACGCGGCGACGCTGCAGCACCGCTGCTGTGACGCAGCCAATCAATGCACACGTGCGTTTTATTAACGCGCGTTGACGCTGCAGCGCCGCTTCGGTGACGTATGTGCGCGTTCGGTTCCCTAACCTCGTGTACACAACATTATAGTTTGAAACCAATGAGACGATGTTGCTTTTTTCGACTACCTCGTGAACAAAAATATATTTTAAAAACCAATGCGACGAATTTTGGTACATTGATGTACTAATTTAAGACGTACCAGGGAAAAATGTTATGCATCCTTTGCAGATTAACTAAAAAAATCGGATAAGTTCTTTAATTACTTCCCAATGAGTCTTCAATCATTTCTGCAGCAACATTTCATATTTCAGGATAGTTCTTTACTCCCCCCCAATAAACAATTCCATGTCTATTTCTTCGACATAGGTAAACGGCTTTTGCGGTAAACGGCGGACGTCTCAACCGCTCAAGTCACCCGAGGTACTCAGAGACGCAATTGCGTTTTTTTAAAGCTGCGTTACCGCTGCGTTGACGGGGGGAATTGCAGTGCAAAACACGAGCGGCGGGCGGTAACGCAACGTCGACGCTGGTACGTGTGCAGTACCCAACAGATGTCACGTAAACCAAACCGCAAATGCGGTACCACACGTGCGCAGCGGCGCTAATGGTAGTAGCAAATGACTTCCACAATAGCAAATGACTTCCACAATAGGCGTTCACTCCCAGTAAACCCAGGACTCGAACCCAGGACTTTCCTCTGGATATAGTATAGGCCTACCTGGTTCAGGACTTCTGAGACTTACTACTGCATACCAGCTGTTCCCGACGTATATCATGCCGGGAACAGCTGATATAATATCTACATAATAAGATCGTATAAATCAAGACTATTACTTGTAAGAGTTACGTACAATGGCACCGCTCGTCTGGTAGGAGGAGAGCATGGGGAACTTTTCAGGACAGCATGCTTCTCGAAGGGGCAACTTCGAGACCGCCTTGAGCCTCATTTATTTCCGCCAACATGAACATGGAAGAATATAATAGAAGTGATCGTTAGAAAAGGCGGGGGGGGGGGGGGATCATTAGCCGGGGTGGGGGAGCGGGGGCATTTGAAACACATGATGGCAGATATGTCCGCGAACATGAACATGGAAAAATATAATAGAAGTGATCATAGAAAGGGGGAAGGGGGGTGTAGCGGTGGGGTGAGTAATTTGAGTCGCAGGATGCGCTGATTGAGTAAGCGAAGATAAAAAAGTTGATTCGGTCGAACATGGCCGTATACACATGAGCTACCATACCTAACCAGTGTTGCAAACCATGCATGCAAAACCACCCGTGGTTTCAGCTAGTATAGTAAAACAATAACAGTATACAGCTGTGACATTTGCCGCCATATTGGCACCCGATTGGCACCTGAGTATGGGTTTTGGAGGGCATAACTACAAAGTGCACTACATAAAAATGGGGGGGGGGGAAACAACGGAAGATCGGATTTCTTAGGCTTAAAATAACGTTGTTTTCCCTAACAACAAAAATCGCGCGGTTTAGGTCTAAGAAATCATTCTTCACAGCATCGGCTTCAGTATGACGCCCTTCTGTTTCTCTTTGCAGTGCCCCTTGCCGCTAACCCCTTAAGGCTCCAGCATAGAGTTATATACAATAATACTATACGCCGTGTCACTGCTCTATAGTGAAAAAAAAAGAAGTTTTTTTAAGAACTTTCATTAACCAACGTGCTCGAATAAGGCTGCTGAGCTTGAAGTATAGGACCAGTTTTCTTGGGGAAAATCCAACAACACTCTCACCACAACACTAAAATGTTCATGTTTTAATCGTGACGTGGAATAAAAGCTTGAGACATTTTTTTTCGTGTTGTTTCTGTTAAGAGATTAGAATATATAGGTCAGCTGTTGCCTTGCCCCAAATTTCACCAGGCAGCGTAAGGCGTTCCACCAGAAAAAGTATTTTTCCTTTGCCCCGTTCTTTTTCGTAGATTAGCGGTAATAGCCTAGTGAACAAACACATGAAGCAATGAAATTTCAAAGATAAGCTCAGTCACATTTTATGACAAACACGCGAGTTTGTTTAAAACACGTGTTAAAACAAAATTGCATGTTTGTCTTTATAATTTGCCGAAAGCTTAGGCCCCTGATTTTAAATTACGACGAAAAAAAAATTGAATTCAAGACCCTTCAGGGACGTAGATAGCAATATCAAGGAACTCAGGCATTGACATTTTTCATAAAAATTTGTTTTAATTTTCTAAACAAATTCAATCATTTTCAAGAGGACCGCAACGACCCTGTGCATGTATCATCTTATGCGTCAAATCTTTTATTTGTACATTCATTTCTAAATAGTTTCCCTGAATAACCATTAATACTGATTAATATTGTCTTATTCATAATGCCTGATTAATTTTGATATTTAACAGAAAAATCCCATAAAACCCGTGCTCGATTATTATGATTTTGACTTTCTTTTCCAAGCAAATATGCAAGCACAAGCAACATCGTAATAATATTGACCAAGACAATAAAAAAGGCGAGCCAGTTTGAATTTGTCACCTTCCTTGAAGGGATATACCTCCCAGCGCCATTTTTCTCGATCCACCACATCAAGAACGGCCCCAAAGGTCTATTTCCTTACCGTTAGTCTTTCCCTTGCTAAAAATCCTTTTTAAAACGTGGCGTCTAGGAGATTTTCTGTTGAATAATTCTTAACTTTTATTTACTGCGTCCCGCAGTATATGATGCATTGCGTGCTTACAATAATCATGAAGTTTCATCTCTGTGTGTTCATGTACTTATTTTCTAATAATTACCATGAAATCGAAAATCTAAAAAACTAAGGCAGTAAAAATTAAAGTTAATTATTCCAATAGATCGCCGAAGCAAAATTGTAAGATAGCCTACTAGCCTACTGCGCTTTTCGCTGCGAGGAACGAAGCTACTGTCTCAGTTGGCCTTGACTATGATAAATGCGCGGATGCATCGACGCGTAGCTGTTATAAGTCAGACGGTGTAAGGCAGGCGGTATGTTTCTCTCCAGCAGGTGGGTTAGGGTAGGGACTGTGCCGTCTGCTTTAACTGGTAGGGGAGGGGAAAAAAGACGTAAAAAGCATCATTTGGGAATTTGTAAAAATTCATTTTCTTTTTTTGTTGGGG
>JAHWFP010269182.1:0-11190 GCA_023313725.1 Lithobius niger
CTTTGGTAGACTTGGTAAAATAACATGACTACAGCCGTAGGCTTGTTATTTTAGATCACATATTTTAACATGATTACAGTCGTTGTTTTTTTTTTTTATATACGCGTATTTTATGTTTCTGAAATTTTAATTGTATTACCTTACTGATTGTCTTACGTTATTGTATGATTGATGCGAGAATCGGATTCTGAAAATTTTAATTTTAGCTGGGTATCAGCGGATACAATGTATCCTTTCTTGTCCTAATGCGTGTTCTCGATCACATCTAATTGCTTCACTCATTCATTCTCAAAGATACTGCTACAGGAGATAGTAAAAACGAGCCTAACACCAATCGGAAACAAGTTAATGGATAACTATCAAGGACCGCTCCTTATGTAAGCCTCAGCATGAACTTCCATGTTAAACGCCAAACTTTGAACTCCTATAGTTTGGCCCAGAATTGACATAGACCAATAAAATTCGGTATTTGGGGTCGTGTCATAACTATTTCACCGCATTACACATTTTAATGACAACAATAGAACCGTTCGGCATCCACAGCATGGTCATTGCTTGTTGTTGTTGTTGTTGTTGTTGTTGTTGTTGTTGTTGGGACTCTTTGACTTCACGTGGAGATTGAACCACTAAACCGATTTTCAAGTTCTATAGCTTAAAACGTAGGTACGGACATGGCCTAGGGCCTTTCGCAGGCTATTTTAATGCAACTACAATATTCTTGACACGGAAAGCCAAATGGGCTAGAACTTTTGCTCTCACCTAGAGATCGAACCAATGAACTGATTTTCAATTTGTATAGTTTAAAATGTAGGTATTAACACCGACCAGGGTCTTTTGAACACGATTTTGATGTGACTACAGTATTCTCGTCGGCAGAGCAAATATTATTATTGTAGAGCACTGGGCAGAAATCATTAATGTTGTTGTTATGACTTTATACTCTCACCTGGAGATCGAACCACTGAACCGATTTTCAAGTTCTATAGCTTAAAACGTAGGTATGGACAAGGACTAGGCCCTTTCGCAGGCTATTTTAATGTAACTACAATATTCTTGACACGGAAAGCCAAATGGGATAGTACTTTT
Source organism: Lithobius niger (assembly GCA_023313725.1). Taxonomy (NCBI): domain Eukaryota; kingdom Metazoa; phylum Arthropoda; class Chilopoda; order Lithobiomorpha; family Lithobiidae; genus Lithobius; species Lithobius niger. The sequence goes on from JAHWFP010269182.1 coordinate 1,087, forward strand.
GCTCTCACCTAGAGATCGAAACAATGAACCGATTTTCAATTCGTATAGCTTAAAATGTAGGTATTAACACCGATCAGGGCCTTTTGAACACGATTTTGATGTGACTGCAGTATTCTCGTCGGCAGAGCAAATATTATTATTGTAGAGTACTGGGCAGAAATCATTAGGTGGAGTAACAAATTTTTGCAAATTGAGCTAAAAACATCAGTAAAAATCGAACCAGCCATGGACCCCAATGAAATACCCCCAAGTGCCTTCAGCGGTGGGCCCCCCCCCCCCCCCGGTGATGCCTCTCAGGGGTTTGGGCAACAAAATCTTACAGATCAAGCTAAAAACATGAAATTCTGTGCACAAGTCATTCTTAGCACCATAAAACGAATCAGCCATGGAAAAGGATCTCTGATAACAGTTATTTTAAGGTGATTACAGTATTCTTTTCCGTGTTATTCTTGCTGAAATAAGAAAAAAAAAAGGGATATTAGTATTAAAAAACGCTTAAGCGTATAAAATACGGATGTAAGTCTTAAAAAACTTAAAACCCTAAGGGAACAGATATTAGAAAAAGACATGTAAGCCATCAGCGTCGCACTAATATGTGTAAAAGAATCTCCAGCGACCCAAAAAACACGCTGGAGCTTCTTTTACACGTATTAGTGCGACGCTGATAGCTTACATGTCTTTTTCTAATATTCGTTTAATACTAATAGGTCATATACTGTAACATTTTTAATTACATGAGCCATGGGTTAACAGTTGGGGTGGGTTGTGGGTCAACTTTCAAGTGGGTCGAGTAATCGGTTGGTCTGAAAAACTGACCTATACTTCTATCTCTGTTGATGCCATTGTTGGGCCAACTACCGGACATAAACGAGCATAACAGCAACATCACCACTTTCATAAACTCGCCGAACATCTCAGCAACCAACGTCCAAAAACGTGACGTCACACGTCTATTGTTTTCGAACGTTCTCGTTCGATGAGGAAAATAGAGGCCAGCGTTCAGGAAAGAAGTGTTTTTGCTCACCATCGTTTGCTCACCCTGGCGTTATCCAGTTTTAGAAAGAGAGAGCATTTAGAGGTTTGCAATAAAATTAAAGCCCAGTACAATGCACATTTAAAAATACACAAGTTGTACAACGTTTCGTGTTTATTTTATCTCGTTTTCAAGTGCTCGAATAAGTCGAAGAATGACAAAGTTACACGTCAAGTCAAGGGGCACTATTCTAAAATAATTAAAGCTTAAGAAATGTTTTGCATTCCTATTTACACCAGGTTTGTAACATTTTTTTTTTAGTGTTTTAGAAGAGTGTCCCTTGACTTGACATGTAACTTTGTCATTCATCTATTTAATGGAACACTTGAAAACAGGATGAAGTAACGACGAAAGGTTTTGCAACTTGTGTGTTTTTAATTGTGTATTGTATTGGGCTTTAGTTATATCGCATTGTCAAGAGCATTGATAAGCAGTTTTACATTAAGCACTGGTCGATAAGTACGTTTATTTTTTATGGCCGAGTGACTTGTTACCTACCTTTAGCTTAATGGGACACGGCGTGATGACAAACTCCAACACCGAGTTGTTAATACAGTTTGGGATATGTATTTATTTATTAACTGCGCTTACGTAAACAATCCTAGTGAAGACCAATTGCAGGTCTGTCATCTTTAGTCGTGAATTCAGCGCAAAAAACCGCCGTAAAATCTTTCACACGCCCCAATCTACGTATTAAAGCATCAATATTTTTACAGGGGCTTTCCTTTTCCGAATACGCAGGAGTGGGAAATCGTACTTTCATCCTTGATCCTGGAACCTTTTCCACTAAAGATGTTTTTTCTCCTGGAATTTTGTAGGGAAAGTGCCAGTCAAAGCAGTGCGTTGGCGTTGTGCAATAGTGACATATGAAAAATGAGTTCCGTCTACTTCTGTTAGAGCTGATCCAGAATATATCAATAAGCTGCAAGGAGTAAATCGGAAAATAATTCCATGATAATGCTTATTTAGTAATTTTTCAATCTTAGAATTGGTGCTGTTCAACGCTCCCATAAGAGGCAGTAGAATCTGAATAAAGGGTACGAAGCGATAATGGGGGCAATCTGAAGAAAGTGTGGGAAATTAAACAACGTTCATTAGCTACATTCTAATAGTGAATCTATACCAGCACTTCTATGCGTCTAAAGCATTTTATAATTTTAAAATGAAATGTAGTCCTATCTATCACGTATTAAAGTGGCACTATCACCGATTGAAAAGCGAACGAAAATACCACGGCGCCATCTAGCGGCAGTGATATCGTTGTCCTTTACAGAGAGCTCCCAGGCGCACGAGGACGTACCAAATTTTTACTCAATAATTAAAGAGGTCTCGGCTTATTTGTTTTGTTAAAAGAAATGGCGTTGTACATTCCTTCGTTGGATGCAAGCAAGTGCCAGATAGTACTAGATAGCGCTAGACGTTGCTAAATTCTGCAGACATTCAATGAGTGATAGTGCCAATTTAGTGTTGTAGCATCAGTGTCATTTTTCATAAAACTGTTCTGCGGATCTACAGAGTTAAATAAATACGGATGCAAACTTATTTACATTGCCTTTTGGACTTAAATGTCAGTCTGCCTGAGCGGGGAATTGACCTCACGACCTTTGAAACCAATGCCGAGGTCCTATCACTGAGCCATATATACCGACAAGGCCATTTTCTACGAAGTTGATAGCTTTCGATTTGCAACCAATTTCCGGTGGCATGTTGGGTCTAGAGTTATAGGCCCTTAAGTACGGCAAGGCTCCCTCTACAGAGAGAGCCTTGAGCGCGGTTATGTTCGCGAATGCAACGCCACCGTGAGGCGGAATCAAAAGTTTAACTCAAAACGACCGACTTTATCAGATATTTTGCTTGACAGCTAGTCGTTCACGTATTGTAGACTGCTGTCGTTAGGGTAACGTAAAGAAGAATCCCATATCTTCAAAATCAGAAATGTTGGGCTATCAACAACGTCGCTGTTGGTCGGTCGGCAACCCTTATCGTACAGCCAGCGCACGAGCAACTTGGTTTGACGTGAAGTGAGTTTCTGATATCGACTAGTAATAAATTCCGGGTCCCAAAGAAAACAAGTCATGAATATTCATGAAGTAGAAGGGGGAAGTGGAGGCCTCTAGCGGCGACGATCGAAACCTTGGACCATTCGCAGTGAGTTGATCGATGAAAAATAGTGCCTTGCCTTGAGGTTGTCGAGCAAATTTCGGAGGAAATGGGGAAGGGGGACTCTAGGGCCACCCTCAAGTGGTCGTTACGGGCCCGAGGCAAAAGGTAATCGTTAATATAACGTCGAAACGGCATTTTTGCGGTCATTTCACTCGGAAGAAAGTGGAAAACTGTTACGTTAAGCGTCGGGGAGGTTGCTGGCCGGACAGAAATGGTTTCCGCTTATTTGAAGTGTGCGCACAAAATATGGCAGTATGACGACTGATGGTCATTTCTACAAGAAATTGGCGGACAATTCTTTAACGAATAATGTCGAATAATTTAAACTTTTGAAACGACAATTTCGGAATTTCACTATTATATCTCAATTCGTGGTCCTATATTTTACGCTTCGAAAAGTAAGGGTTGGTGGGTTTAGGAGAATTTCGATCTAGAGGAACCACCTATCATAGTTTCCCTATACGTAGAAAGACTTGCCGATCGGTTTCACGTAGAATGCGACCCGCGTCATCCAACACAGTCAAATGCTGCCACGAGGCATGTTGTGATCACGAACAACGATCTACGCCACAGCTTTGATTAGTGTTAGCGGGACGCACAAGAACGTGGTAATCTTCTCATTTTTAGATTTCCCGGTGTTGCAGCACTAAACGAACATTATTTTACGGTAACGGTAACCCCTTGAAGTTTTCGGACAATTTATTGCTATACGTCAAAAGATCGTGTAATACTTTTTTAATTAGAATGGAAAATGACGTATCACAATGTACACGTAACTTGGTTCTTCTGGTTAAAATTCATGAAGTTAATCCTCCAGGGTCTTTGATTTGACGTCGAATGGACAAAGAGATACGTAGCACGAAGCCATTTTTGTTAAACTGTTAATAATTTAGTGTCAATGCAGTGTTGTAAGTTTAAATTCCGTTTATCACGCGTCACAAGTACCTTTCACAGTTAGCCCTAGAGCTGTTTTTTTGTGGCGTGTTCGCAGCACAACAGGTGGGGGAATCGAAGGCTAAGTGGATGACGCGTCGAATTTCTAGCCCTATGAATGAAGGTAGCTGTGCACCTATAACATGCTGAGGAGAGTACTATAAGTTAAACCAATCACATCTAGACGGCATTAGAGGTTGCACTTATTTCTGATCACTCTGTACCATACGTAAAAGTGCTTCGCCTAGTGGGCCTAGCTTGGTCTTCTGAGGTATACAATAATAGGTAAGTTATGCACTTAAATATTCACTGCTATTTATAGGCCTTACTAAAATGTAGGCCTACTTAAACAAATATTGCCCCACATACATGTGCCGCCATCCAGTGGAACGGCCGTCTGTTGTGCTCCCTAACGTGGGGAGGAAACATTTTTCAGGTTTTAAAATGCACTTTCACCACTGTATGAGTGGTATATATTGGTCTGTTCCTAGATTTGTTGTTGTGTGCACCTTTCGTGCACACATTATTTGCATGTTATCCTTTGCCATTTCATGGTGTTAAATATCATTGCTCTATTCGTTGTTACAGGGTGCATCTTGCACCTATCAGTTATTGTTAACCAATAGTAACCAATAGTAACCAATAGTGTACGATCCAAACAATTACTGCAGAAAAAATTCTTAAATGTTTAAATACAATGAAGTCAAGCTATGCTGTGGGTCCAGATGGTTTTTCTTCCTTTCTCTTTAAAGAAATCAAATACGATATCTGTACTCCTCTATCATGGATCGGTGATCTGTCTTTGAGGACAGGCAAACTACCTAATTTATGGAAAACGGGAAAAATTTCTCCAATTTTCAAGAAAGGCGAATCTTCAAATCCATCAAATTATCGCCCAATAGTCCTTACATGCATATCTTGCAAAGTAATCGAAAAAGTAATCAGAGACGAAATGATTAAACACATAGAAGAAAATAATCTGCTCAGAGATGACCAGTTTGGCTTTGTGAACGGTAAATCCACTTGCACACAATTGTTATGCGCATTAGATTTTTGGACATCAGCGGTAGACTGTGGAATTCCGGTTGATGTAATTTATTTAGATTACGCTAAAGCATTTGATTCGGTTAATCATGTGAAATTAATTTCAAAGTTGCACTATTACGGCTTCAGAAATATCTTATTGGATTGGCTTGCAGATTTCCTAACTGGTAGAACACACTGGGTGGAGTTGGAAGGTGAAAAATCAGAAAAAATTTCTATCCCGAGCGGAGTACCGCAGGGATCGGTACTGGGACCCTTACTTTTCATCGTGTTTATTAATGATCTGCAACCGTCAAACAAAAATATTGTGTTAAACAAATTTGCAGACGATATTAAACAATTCAGTGCAGTGATTGATGTTGATACTCACGGCGAATTGCAGGCAGAGTTGTACAAAATACAATCTTGGTCGTCAAACTGGCAACTCCCATTAGCACCACATAAGTGTGAAGTTCTCCATATAGGGAGAAACAATTTGAGCTTTGATTACCATCTTTCAGGTCCAGTAAAGTTACCTGCGACTGTACTGGTAAGAGACCTAGGCATCTGGATAAAAAATGACTTGAGTTTCAGCTCACATTGTAGTAAAATTGTTAAAGCAGCTCGACAACGAGCAGCAATTATTAAAAAATTCTTTCTCTCAGGCGACCCAAAAACTCTAGTATTCAAGGTCTATGTAAGACCATTACTTGAATATGCAAGCCCAGTTTGGTCGCCCTACGTATCTAAAGATATCGACTTAGTAGAGTCTGTTCAACGTAATTATACAAAAACATTAAAAGGACTAACAAATTTGCCGTATGCTGAACGGCTAAAAAAGATGGGGCTGGAGTCACTTGAACTACGAAGACTTAAGGCAGACTTGAGCATGACATACCTATTGATTCGGGGTCATTTAAATGTGGATCCTGCAATTTTTTTTGAACTTAGATCTAGTGATCGGACTAGGGGACACCCCTGGCAGCTTGTTGTACAGGGTGCAAATAAGAATGTAAGGAAGTTTTTCTTCAGCAATAGAATAGTAAATTGTTGGAATGCCTTATCATCAGCAGTAGTTGAATCACAATCATTGTCTGTTTTTAAAAGCCGTATTAGGAATGTTTGTTTTGAAAAATATTTGCGTAGAAATTTCGTTTGAAGTGTCCAGTCTGTGGTGGGTTATTTTTAAATTCACTTAAAAAAGAAAAAAAAAGTTTTATAATTTTTATTTTGTGTATTTTGTGGGTGAAGACTTTTCTCTGGGCTCTTTTAGTTTAAGCTTTAATTTTAATTTTATTATCTTATGGTATTTTTAACTGTATTGGTTAAGCTTTTTCTTTGGGCTGTTTTAATTTTATTATGTAGTTGTATTAAGTGTATTGGTTGAAAAGTACTTCCCACAAATTAATTTAATTATTTTAAAACCACTTTATTAATTTAAAACATTTTAGTAATAATTTTATTATTTTATACATATGTTCAAATATATTTTTTAAAGATAGGACAAGTGTAAGTGGCCTGCCCTTCCCGTCCCTTTTCACTCTACATGTGCATAAATATGTTATTATTATTATTATATGTGACTCAGCAAAAGCTATAAATGTATGTGCCTAGCTCATAATAAACTGCCAGTTACTAGACGTCAACACGAGTGTTTGTGCCCTTCCTTTAGTTAGGGTAAGTTGCTTTGAGCAACCCAATAATATGTAAGTCCAAGTACATATCATATAGGACTACGGAAGTGGGGGCAAACTGGCCTGATGGTTAGCATGACTGTCTCCAGTGCCTGAGGTCCCAGGCTCGAATCCGGCCTCCGCCACCCCTGGCATCTTCGGGCAGAGAAGGGCCCTGTGATGTCTCGTACTCATGTTGATTGTGGCATGTAAACGAACCTAGGATTTCCGATAGGATTTACCTAGCAAAATTGACCCTGTCTCCTTCTGGCGCCATGGCTAATGCTGGGTGCGCGTCAAAACGCTACAGGACTACGGAGGGCGGCGAGTACATTAGATAAAAAAAAATTACTTTTTTGTCAATTTCAGATCAAAGTAGTGCGGAAAAGTTTGTTTTCGACCTCTTACTCACTGTTCCAAAAGTAAAAATTCGAAAAAAAAATTATTAGAGATGCCCACCTGGACCTAAAGTTTAAAATTATAAATGGGGAAAAATTGCTAATTCTGAAAAAAAAATTATTTTTTACTAGTTTAAAATACTAGTTTTTACATTATTTCACTTGGTACTCTCAGAGACCACTAAAAGAAGCCAAAATTAAATAAAAAATTATTTTGTTACCCTAAACTTCGTTTTAATTTATAGGGTAAAATCGGAAAAAAAATATTTTTTTTCTTTATTTTGGTGGCGATAATTCGCATTGTTTTCGGGAAGAAAAAAACATTGTTTCTGATTTTGGCTTCATGTAAAAATTTGTATTTTAAACTGTTCAAAAATCATTTTTGAGGAATTAACTATTTTTCCCATTGACTTATTATGTTAAACTTAGGGCCCAGTTGGGCACCTCTAAACTAATTTTCAGAATTTTTTTCCTTGGGCTAGTGAATAGAAGGTTGAAGAACAACTTTTCCGCACTATTACAATTTGAAATTAAAAAAAAAAAAAATTTTTTTTGATCCACCCTAGTGGTGAGCCACTAACACCGAGCCTAAAAAGAAATAGAAACACATAACTAGGTGAATGGGCGCCTCAGAAAGGGCTGAAGATTTTCAGCACGTAGCTGTCTTTGAAATCCCTGTTGAGTGGGCTGGTTTACGTTAAGTGGGCTAAGGGCGTTCCAGACACGGACCACGCGGACCGAGTAGAAATGTTTACGACAATAAAGGTGGGATCCCTGGATAACAAACATCCAATTGTGTCCTCTAGTGTGTGGTTTACCTGTAGCCAGGTCGAAGAAAGGGGGATAGACGACTGTGAGTCTTCGAAGAATATTGTTTGTAAAAATTAAATTGAATTAAATTTCTCGAAGTTCGATTTAAGGTGTATGGTCCACTTAAAAATTAAACTGTCATATGAGAAGCCGCCAAGTTTCCAAAAAGGGTCGGCCTTGGAAAGTAGTGATATGATTCAAATTGGAAAGTGCCGCCTAAGAGTTGGAAAGCTAAAGCAAAACTAGAACATTGCTACTCGCTGTAGCAATCTTCAAGTTTTCATTTAACCTCCAAAGTAGTATTCGGTGCGATTAACTTGGCTCATACGATTAACCTTGGCGGTCTTTCCTTGTTTTAATGGTATCACTACTTTCAAAAGTCGACCCTTTTTGGAAACTTGGCGCCTTCATTTGTACCAGTTTTGATTTTGGGTGCTTATCACAACTTTCATAAGGCTGTGAAAGGTCACGTGGTATTGTTAGGCCAGTCAATTTAAACCAAAAATGGCAAAGATCGGAAAAAAATATAGAAGTCCTCAAAATTTGCATGCTACTTTAATGAAAGGGTCCTAAATAACATACTAAAAGTCCCCACCCGTCGGAGATGAGCTCCGGCCGCCATCTTGGGAAATGGCGCCCGAAAAACATTTTTTCTTGTATAACTTTTGAACGGTCTGGAAAAAGTCAAGAATATGAAATGTTAAATGTAAAGTTTACTACAAAAAAGTCGTAAGCACTTGCCTGTCCGAGCAATCGTTGTAGCCAAAAAAAAGCAATACGTATAATGTTGAATTAGTTTCTTAACACAGACAGCGTATGGCAGCTTAGCAGTTCACTTATACACTTTCTGTGTAAAGCTTGAAATTTGGTATGGGTGCCCATGAAGGACAACTGAAAAAAAAAGATACGATAGCAAATTCAAACCCCCCTAAAAAAAATATTAAAAAAACGTAGTTTTGGCGGTAACTCCTTAACCATCAACAAGTTGATGCGGCTGTTGATGTTGACATTGCATATGACCCATTTCTTAATAAATACAAAAGTCTGGATGATATGTGCACACATATCGTAGTCGCTCCCCCCAATAAATTTTTACCTATTAAGCCATGGATTACGCCATCTATCGTTCGCTCTGTTAGAACTAAAAATAAGCGTCGGAAAGACTGTTGCAAAAACCCAAATTGTGAGGCATTATGGCAGTATTACAAAACTTCCGTAATTCACTTACAAATCTAATTCAGAAAACAAAATGTGACTATTATAGTGAAGTGATTAAAAGTGATGCATCTGACACGAGGAAAACGTGGCGCAATATTAAAAACGTGTTGGGTGTCTCTCCTACTAAGCCGGTTTCCGAAGTTGCTGATAAGAATGGTATGCGAGTGACCGACCCTGATAAGATTGGGGATGTTTTGAATGAGTATTTTGTAAATTGTGCAGCAAATTTGACTAACAATGTGCGGCCTAAAAACTTTAAATTTAAATTAAGTAACACCAAACATTACGAAAAATCTATAACTTTAGATCCTGCTTGTGAAGATGAGATGATCAAGTTTTTAAATGGAATTGATCCAAACAAAGCTGCTGGCCACTATAGCATTTCCCCTAAAACTCTTAAGTGTATGGCAAACTTTGTTGCAAAACCGTTAGTATACATTATAAATTTGATTATGAGTAATGGCAGGTTTCCTAAACTTCTTAAGGTGGCTAAAGTGGTTCACAGGTAGTCATTTGTTGTGTTCCAATTACAGGCCTATATATCCATCTTGTCTGTTTTTTCAAAAATGTTTGAACAATTTATTAAACGCAGAGTTGCTTTTTTCTGGAGAGTATTAAGTATTTGATTCCTGCCCAATTCGGTTTTAGGGAAAACTGCAGTACTGGCGATGCAACTTTAATGTTAGCAAATGATATTAGTTTGTCACTTGATAATCGTTTTGTTACTTACGTCTTCTTTTACGATCTGTCGAAAGCATTCGACACTGTGGACCATGATATTTTGCTTCTGAAGTTGGAAAAACTAGGTGTAAGAGGTATTGCTCTCGAATTGTTTGCATCTTATCTCTCGGAT
>JAHWFP010269185.1:0-25517 GCA_023313725.1 Lithobius niger
GGTGGATGGTTGCCGGAAGGGTTGTGAGCCACTGACACCGTACCATTTCACATGGGGAGGCGGGGGAGGAGGAGTTTCTTATTTAATGGTTTCTTTTAAGAAAGTGGGTGAGATCCTCGGTGAGGAGCTTCCGACGGAACCCACTCTCTGAGTCCCTACACACCGTCCTTGAGCGAAGAGCATTCCAAACTGGGACAACACGAACTGCAAAAAAATTTCTTCTGCAGTCAAGACGCGATTTCTGGACAGCAAGTTTCCACGAGTGGCCCCGAGTATTGTGGAGAGACAGGGCCAAGTCGAAAACGGAGAGGTCCACTGAAATAAGATTATGCAGAATCTTGTAAGTTAATATTAAATCAAATCTCAGTCTCCGTAGTTCCAACAGCTCAAGCCCTGTCCTTGATAGCCGTTCAATGTGACCAACGTCCCGGAGTCCAGGACGTTTTTTGGTAAACTTACGCTGGACGGACTCAATTAGGTCAATGTCTTTCGCAAGATAAGGGGACCACACTGGTGTGGCATATTCAAGAATGGGCCGGACGAAGACCTTGAATGCCCAAACTTTAATTTTAACGTTTCCCGATGTAAAACATCTGTTAACAATCGCCAACCGGCGGAATGCCAAAGAACTGATCTTCAAACAGTGAAGGGATGACTTAAGGCCCTTGGAGAACCAGATGCCTAGGTCGTTAACCTCCTCCACGAATGGCGGAAGTTCTCCATCAAGTTGGTACCTATATTCAGGACTTAAACGACCAATAGGAAATGTGTGACATTTCGAGGAAGAAAGTGGCAACTGCCACATAATGAACCAATAATGGCCAATAATGAACACGTGCAATTTCCTCACCGAGTGCACTTGAAGGTCCTGGTGACACAATTTCTGCTGTGGATTTAAGATCGTCTGCAAATTTTATGCCAAATGGGGAGGTGGATGCCAGAGGGAGGTCATTCAGGTAAACCAAGAAAAGTATAGGGCCGAGGACCGAACCTTGAGGAACACCGCTTGGCACGTTGACCCGGAGCGAGAGTGTTTTCTCAACTATTACCTGCTGGGAACGATTTTGAAGAAAGGCAGAAAGCCAATTTAGAAAGCCAATTCCGCAACTGCTAAGTTTAGCCAATAATTTGCGATGAACAACCGATTCAAAAGCTTTTTTAAAATCAAAGTATACTACATCACTAGGGGCTCCAGCGTCCAATGCAGAAGTCCACCGGTCAAGGACCCACAGAAGTTGATGCGTTGCTGACCTCCCAGGAAGAAAACCGTACTGATCTTTACCACTAATGGAAAACTCGTCCAAGAAAGCTAAAAGCTGTTCGCGGATGACTGACTCCATAACCTTGCATGCTACGCAAGTAAGCGCAATTGGCCTATAATTTTGTGGGTCAGACGGTGAACCTTTCTTAAAAATAGGCACAACAATGGCACGTTTCCGAATTTCTGGTAATGCGCCCTGTTCAAATGACAAACAGAAAAGTTTACTTAATGGGTAACAGATTTCAGTTGAGATCAGCTTTAGTAGAGAGGCAGATATGCCGTCGGGCCCACAAGATGTGCTTGGCTTAATATTAGTCAAAGCCGAAAGCACACTTTGTTGGTCAAAATTTATACAACAACAGTCCCTATGGAAAGTACTTGACTGTGGTCCTGGTAGGTTCTGATTTCCGTCATCAGAAATCGTATTCGACGCAAAAAACGTGCTTAAGGCATCCGCCTTTGATTTATTATCAGTCAGAAACCCACTTGAAGTTTTAAATGGAGGCAAGGATCGTGCGGTCTTGCTCATCCTACGGTAGAATTTGAAGAGACTAGACGAGTTTCCCTCTCTTATTACTCGTCGCTCAGTTTCGGAGTGCCACGCCTCAACCATACCTGAATAAGTCTTTCTTACCGTCTTATAGGCTAAGAGAGACATTTGGTCAGGTTTTGCCCTGTACTGTCTCCAGAGTTTAAGCTTCTGGCATCTCAATTTCGTAATATTTAATGGTGTTAGGCTTTTTGTCCTGCTCCCACCTTTGATGGGGCCGCGACAATGGCTAATAAGGCCTTCAAGTATGTTGGAAAAACAGTTCCATGCCTCTTGTATAGATTGATGGGATGAAAATATGAGATCATCCCAATTCACATCCCTAAGTGATTATTTAAGAAGCTGGTAATCTAATTTTCCAACCTTGGTAGATTGTTTTTCATGGTCATTATTGGAATAGAGACCTTGGGAAAGATTTATTTTAAAAGTAATCATACAATGATCACTGTTACCAACATGTGGGCCCACCTGGAGATCATACAGCAATCGGTCATCATCTGTAAAAATAAGGTCGAGTATGCGACTTTCGCGAGTTGGTCTATCGACTCGCTGTGTTAAACCAAGAGGAGCAATCAATTCAAGGAAGAGACGATGATGCGGGTCACTGGCTTGGGTTAATTCCCAATTTACAGTTGAAAGGTTGAAGTCGCCCAAAATTATGTTGGAATGCCCTGTGCTCAAGGAATCAGCTAGATACTGGCAAACCCCCTCAACAACTGCATCAGACCTACTATCAGGGAGATAACAGAGAGTGAAATTTATATTTGCCTTAGGTAGGGATATCACCATTCCCTCAACAACCGACGAAATATCAGTTAACACCACAATGATCTCCACACGGTGTAGAATTAACAAACCTTCCCCCCGGCTGCCCCTGTTGCGCCTCACCACCACATATCGGTTTAAATCGGCAACCATCGCATTCGTAATGCCACTGTGGAGCCATGACTCCACCACAAAAATACAGTCATAGCTCCCATTTTTCACCAAATCATGAAAGCAGCCAATATTTCTTAGAATGCTACGCGCGTTAAAAAAGGCACAAGTAAGATTTACAGCCATTGAACCTGTTGTTGAAGTTGGGCTTATTTTCTCGCCATGGGTTTCCCCAATTAAATCAGTCAGTTTTCCAAAGGAACGTGGATTGCAGCTAGCTGCTGGTGTAGCACCTTCTTGCCCCTGGTGGTAAGATGAACTTGATCTCTGGCTAAAAGTGTTGGATCATTGATAAGTTCTCTATCGAGGGATAGAAAAGATAGATTTTGTTCAATACACATCTTCCTAATGATTGTATTAGTATGGACCACAAGGTGATCAATGTCTCGGTTTGCCTTACCCAATCGCGGGAACAGACCAATGACTGTGATGCGTGAGTTGGGGCATGCGACCCTAAGTGAAGTAGTAAAAGACGATAGGATAAGTGCAATTCGGTTTGGTGGAAGTGACCCTATATTGTTGGAGCCCACGCATATAATAAAAGAACCGGATCTTTCACTAGTTTTTGAAAGTTCAGGTAACCTTGTGGAGAGATCTTCCACACGCATTCCAGGGTAGGTCCATGTTTGGGAGTCTTTGTGGTAACTTCCTCGCAGGTTTCGAACATTTGAATCCCCAATGATTGTTGTGCGTTCAATCCATGGATGTTTTGGTGTCACATTACTCAAATTTGTGGATGCATTACTGTCTGCTGGATCATGTGTAGATGTAACTTCTGCATTCCTAGCGCTATTTTTGAGTTTACACAAAGTTGAAATATTTTGTGTAAGATTTGGCGTAGTAATACCGCTTACAGTTTGCATGTTAGCGCTGTTTACTTTTGTTGTATCGCTTTGACGAGGAGCCTGGTTTTGTTTGGGCTGGTTTTTACGGTTTCGCCCGGAGCCACCCCTTCTGAAGGTAATGTTTTTTTTCCTTTCTTGCATCAATTCTGGGGATTAAATCACAGTTACTGGAAGGAGGTGCACTTTCGTGGTCAACATGTGCTGATAAAATTGTCATCAGACCGGTGTTCGTTAATTTAAGTTTCACATTGAGATCAGCGATCTCACCCGCAATGACCTCGCAGCCGTCTGGTGTCTCACACTGGTTCACATCCTGGCTGGTAACGTCAGTTGCTGCTTTTGTGGTAGCCACCATCTTCATGATGTCAATGGCTTTCGTCTCCAGCTTCTCTCCTAACTTACATAGCATATTTTCCATGAATTCGTCAAGGACCTGTTGCTGCTTGGCAAAAAAAGCCATTGACCAAGACTCACAACATGCTTTAAGGGCCGAAAATTTTGTTTCCAGTGAGCCTATCATTCGTTCTGCAACCGAGTCAACTTTTACGCTGAGTTCCGCAAGATCAATGTCCTTTTCTAAAGAGAAATCCTCAAGTTTGTTTAGTAAACGTGACGAAATGTCATGGAGTGGTGGATTTCCTGTTCTATCAAATGGCTCGTACGTAGATCTCCCAGGGAGGGGTGTGCTGTGGCTTTTCTCGTCGGTAGGGATTGGGGTTTGCTGGGAATCAAAATACATTGTAGCGCGTCTGTTTCGATTTGCCCGTCTGATGGGGTTAACGCTGTTGGAATTTTCGACTTGTGAACGGATGGGTCCCTTGCACAGAAAGTTTTCCATTATTTGTTCAGCCACAAAATTTACACTTGAATGGTTTCACCAAACTGCCTCTTCGCACAGTAGCCGCTTTTAGAGTTTTTCTCCAGAGAAAAAAACCCAAAATAGGAGTGTAAAAGTCGCCCCCAAAAAAAACGATAGAGAGGAAAGGGTTCAGGTGGTCCTAAAGTACCACTGAAGGTCGAAAACTGACAAAAAATTTCAGATTCTATTAGGTAATATAACTGCCAAGATGGCTGCTCCCACCAACAGAAAGTAAACACAAAGTTGAACACTTGATACTTCCAGTTCCAAGCCTGCAGCAGAACTCCAGATGCACTCCAAAAAATATGATCCTGAAGCATTCATGAACCACCCTCACTCACCCAAAAGTGGCCAGTCCCAATCATAGATCTCCAGAAACATGTTTTCCTCGGACGAAATAGCAGCTGTTGTCTAGAAAAGACAAAACTTTGACAAAAAACTTCAGTTCAGAAGCGTTAGGAAAATGGTTCCGTCATGAGGAATTCTTTATATTATTGGCACGGATTATAAGACTGCAAGTATTTACTCAAACGATGTCGGATTTAGCTAATCCATTTAGTGTTGTTACCATGGCAATGTCACCTTTGCCATCGCGATTGAGTTCTAGCTGCGAGACTGCAAAAGCGAGTCGTTGCGTAAACGTGCTCTTATGCATGCTTTATTGCTAGCAACAGCAAAATGCGAGGGGAAGGGCCAGTTATGGCTACTAATACCCCACGCAATAAAATGGTAAAAAAAAAAAAATTCATTGTCAATACAACAAATCGTCAATTTGATAAATATAAATATAATAATATTAAAATAAAAAAATTAATTAAAATTAAAAATGTACTATTTTAAAACACACACACTCAGAAATGCAGAAAGCAGCAAAAAATATCAGCATGGTTGTGAAGCTTAGGGGCTGCCTCTACAAGCGAGTGCACAGAGTCATCTGAGTCTTTCCTGCACCAATCAATGCAAGTGAACGAATGCAGTTCAGGCTGCAATAAAAGAAAACAACGTGTGATACGCGTTAGGCCTAAAGTATTGAGCCATTTTTCACAACACTGAAAATCACGTTCGGTAGGTGATTATTTTCTGATTTTACGTTTATTATTTCTTCCGGCACTAATGTCCCTTTGAGTGGCACCCAGCTCGGTGACGCATCTTTTTCTCTATGATTGATAGACACTCATCCTTTACATTTTAGTTTTTCTTAGTCTCTGACCCTTCCCCTTACATTTTCCACAGTTTGAAACATTTCTGTCGCATTGGGATTTATCCTCAACATGCCATAATATGCTTTCAGTTGCTTACAGTTAACAGACACATGTCTGCTAGTGAGCCGCCTTTTTATCATTAACAATCAATTTTTTACAATCGGATGTCTACAATGGGATGATCTACTGTTACTTGGCGGCGACACACTAGCGTGTGTCTAGATCCACCCAAAACCAAAACTGGTAGAAAAACCCGCCAAGTTTCCAAAAGCGATCGGCCTTTGAAGGTAGTGATATCATTCAACCAGGAAAATGCCGCCAAGGTCAATCCTATTAGCCAAGTTAATTGCACCGACTATTAGTTCGAAAGTTAAATGAAAACTTGAAAATTGCTACTCCCTGTAGCAATCTTTAAGTTTTCATTTAACGTCCAAAGTATTATTGGGTGCGATTAACTTGGCTAATAGGATTGACTTTGGCGGCCTTTCCCTGGTTGAATGATATCACTACCTTCAAAGGCCGATCGTTTTTGGAAACTTGGCAGGTTTTTCTACCAGTTTTGGTTTTGGGTGGATATCAACACTTTCATAGGGCTGTGAACGAACATAAGGTTACACCGTCTTATCTTCATGTGTACTTTTTTTTTACAGAGGAATTTCATTTCTATAAATTTTCACATTTATAATCTTAAATCCCATTTTTGCACACACTAGCTAACAATCGCTGATTTCGTTCGCTTCGCTTACTCAATCAGCGCATCCCCTCCAGTTGTTTTGTTTCCCTGTATCTTTCCCAAAATTTTTTCCGATTTCGTTGACATTTAGTCATGCAAAAAAACCCCGATGGTCGCTGTTACAAAACAGCGGACGGCGAAGCATTTTATTTTTGGGTTATTAACAAAAACCCCATTAGCTCGTCGATGCTCGTTATTGTTGCGTAACCATCATGTAACGTGCATCCCTTTATTCTTACGCAATATCCCATTATCTTACGTTAATGTTTCCTTATTTTGTCCTTCGTTACAGTTCAGTTTTTAGTTCGTCCAGGCTTTTACAATTAATCTAAGAACCAGTGTTGATTGTTCAAGCCATTGTTGCTTGAAATCTTTGGTTGAAACTTGGAAAAGAAACGAAATTAAATTTCCCTGATGGCGAAATTCAAAACCTTACCACGCATTTGTACTGACCCCTACAACCCCCAAACCAACAAAAGGACCATCCTCAGATCACCAGGCATCCGTGTGCAAAAGTTCAGGTACGTAGGCCTTCTCAATTTTGCGCTTGGCATGAGCAAAAAGTCTATGGGATTTAACATGGGAAAAATCTTATTAGCTAGTCTAGACAGCTAGCTAGACAGTAACATAAAAACAACGTTATTGACGCATATTTTTCTCTATGATTGGTGGACACTCATCCTTTAAGTTTTAGTTTTTCTTAATCTCTGACCCTTTCCCTTACATTTTCCACAATTTGAAACATTTCTGTCGCATTGGGATTTATCCTTAACATGCCAAAATATGCTTTCAGTTGCTTACAGTTAACAGACACGTGTCTGCTAGTGAGCCGCCTTTTTATCATTAACAATCAATTTTTAACAATCGGATGTCTACAATTGGATGATCTACTGTTACTTGGCGGCGACACACTAGCGTTTGTCTAGATCCACCCAAAGCCAAAACTGGTAGAAAAACCCGCCAAGTTTCCAAAAACGATCGGCCTTTGAAGGTAGTGATATCATTCCACCAGGGAAAGGCCGCCAAGGTTAATCCTATTAGCCAAGTTAATCGCACATACTGATAGTTCGAAAGTTAAATGAAAACTAGAAGATTGCTAATAGCGGTAACAATCTTCAAGTTTCCATTTAACGTCCAAAGTATTAATCGGTGCGATTAACTTGGCTAATAGGATTAACCTTGGCGGGTTTTCTCTGGTGGAATGACATCACTACCTTCAAAGGCCGACCGTTTTTGGAAACTTCGCGGGTTTTTATACCAGTTTTGGTTTTTGGTGGATATCAACACTTTCATAGGACTGTGAACGTACAAAAGGTTACACCGTCTTCTCTTCATCTGTAATTTTTTTTCTGGTGGAGTTTGATATCTATAAAATTTTCACATTGATAATTTTCAAATTTACCATTGCCAATTAGCCGTTTGATTAGCCAAATTAACATGGCTTAGTTTATTATACGAGCATTCTTCACATGCTTAGGTTTCTTCAATCCCATTTTTGCAGACACTGGCTAACAATCGCTGAAATCGTT
The DNA here is from genome assembly GCA_023313725.1 of Lithobius niger. Lineage (NCBI taxonomy): Eukaryota > Metazoa > Arthropoda > Chilopoda > Lithobiomorpha > Lithobiidae > Lithobius > Lithobius niger. The sequence goes on from JAHWFP010269185.1 coordinate 7,916, forward strand.
CGTTTCGCTCACTCAATCAGCGCATGCCCTTTAGTTGTCTTGTTTATCCTTGTACCTTCCCCTTACTTTTTCAAGATATTGGCAGCATTAGGATTTATTCTCGACATGACAAACTACGCTTTTAGTTGCTTGCAGTTGATAGACACATGTAACTCAAGACTGTGAACATACAAAAAGTCAGCGCACCATCTTTTATTCCGCTCTACCTTTCTTTTTAGAGGCATTTCATTTCTATAAATAATTAGCCGTTACATCAACAAAATTTAGAATTTTTTTTCGTTTGCTATCTTCGTTCACATTTAGTCAAGCAGAAATCCCCGTTACTAAAACAACAGAACGTGAAGCATTTTATTTCTTCGTTATTAGCAAAAACCACGCTTGCTCACGAATGCTCGTATTGTTGCGTAACCATCATCTAACGTGCGTCCCTTTATTCTTACGCAATCCACGGCAACGTAAATGTTTGCTTATTTTGTCCTTCGTTACAGTACAGCTTTTAGTTCGTCCAGACTTTTACAATCATCTAAGGACTAGTGTTGATTGTTCAAGCCATTGTTGCTTGAAATCTTTCGTTGCAACTTCGAAAAGAAATGAAATTTAAATTGCCTGGTGCGAATTTCAAAACCCTCCCACGCATCTGTCCTGACCCCTACAACCCCCAAACCAACAAAAGGACCATCCTCAGATCACCATGCATCCGTGTGCAAAAGTTCGGGTCTATGGGATTTAACATGGGAAAAATAAACAGCTAGCTAGCTAAGACAATAACATAAAACAAACGTTATTTACGCATCTTTTTCCCTATGATTGGTGGATATTCATCCTTTACATTTTAGTTTTTCTTAATCACTCACCCATTCCCTTACATTTTACACAATTTGAAACATTTCCGACACATTGGGATTTTTCCTCAGCATGCCAAATATGCTTTCAGTTGCTTACAGTTAACAGACACATGTCTGCTAGTGAGGCCGCCAAAGGCTTCAAAGAGTTTAACGAGCGTTAACCACTCCTGGTCATCTGCCCGAAGCCCTAAGGCCCTATGTCTGCAACAGCCAGAGTAGATGGGATGATCTACTGTTAGTTGACGGCGACACACTAGCGTGTGTCTAGATGGCAAATTTTTTTTAGCAATAACAACTTAACTATTAGTATGGAGGAGTTACGCTACGCCGTTATGTGGCTTTACAGTACGTCATTTCCGGTAAAAAACCGACCAGCGTTTGAAATGCACCTGCAAATACACGCGATACGCGACCGACACAATGCTTTTAACAATACCGAACAATACATTTAGGGTTACGAACAATACTTTAACAATCCATATATAGTCCCCAACGCGCCAGTTAGCTCACTAACCCAAGGACCCTCTATTCCTAAACCACCAAAGGGATGTAGAATTAATGTCGCCCAATGCTCACAGCAACTTTCATTTCAGAAGGTCTTCTGAGTCGTTCACAATTGGTTTCTTAAAGTCTATGGAAATTAACATGACTTCCGGGTCACTAGTAGCTAGCTAGCTAGTTAGCTAGCCAACACATTATCAATGATGTTTGGTAGCAATTTTTTCCTAGGAGAAACATTGCCCCTACATGATAGGGACGTAATGCCTGACTGACCAACAGATTTGCAGCCGTTTTTGTCACATGCAAGTATTTTATCCAGCTCTCGTTGTATAGTCTTTAAAGCTTTTGCTTCAGATAAAAACACATGCACACTTGCCGCCTTCATGCAACACCAATACAACAACAATGAAACAACAACTTGGCGGCGAAACGCTAGCGCGTGTGTTGATATCAACGTTTGGGAAAAAAAAAAAAAACGATACCCACGTTTAGTGTGGGTAGGCTTTTTCGGTTGGCCTGCAGTGTTAACTTCACGAGCCCATTTGGTAATAGGTCGATTGTTTTAAAACGTTTAAGGGTGCATGTAAAACTTGCCCGGTAGAAAATTATAAGGTGTAATAATACACCTCACCCTGAAGGTCGCATTTTGGACAGTTCAAGGTGCTCAAATATAGTAGCAAACGTAGGTATACAAACAAATTTGCGTGGCCTAAGATCTGAGAGTTTAACTTATTTTTTGACACTCTCTTCTTCATAAGTGTCTCAAATCAAGCTAGGTAAATGAACAAACTTGCACGCACGTACATCGTATCTTTTCATTGATGCAGATAAAATCCATTCTCACTCTCCATGCAACCTCTTAACACGATATCCACCCAAAACCAAAAGTGGTATAAGAGAAACCGCCAAGTTTCCAAAAAGGGTCGGCCTTTGAAAGTAGTGATATAATTCAACCAGGGAAAGGCCACCAAGGTTAATCCTATTAGCCAAGTTAATCACACCTACTAATAGTTCGAAGGTGAAATGAAAACTAGACGATTGCTGCTAGCGGTAAAACTAGAAGATTGCTGCTTTACGTAGCGGTAAAGTGTTCTTGGCTCAATAAAGAATCTAATTTAATCTACTGAAACGGTTCGCGTTTAACACTTAAGCATGTTATAACGGACTGTCGAATAACAATACAAACAATGGTTACAATAATAATTTTCCATTTACGCGCCACTTCAGGACCACGTGCATCCCTCGTGCTACTTTTTACCTGTGTACCAAAATTTAATATGCAAACTTTTCCTAACGAGCAGTAGACGTATTTTTATACCCTATGAGAAATAACATGGGAGCCTTGACCTTAACTAGTAGCCAGTAACACAAATAAACGATATTGATGGCACGTTTCCTCCACAAAGGATACCTTCCCAAACTTTAATGTTGTGGTATTCTTCGTTACTGGACCCAAGACACTTGATTCCAACGATTTCCAAAGATTTCTACCGCATGGGGAATTAACACCAGTATGCTGAAATCATGTATAAGCTCGTTACAGTGAATCAGAATCAGAATCAGAATTTGTTTATTGAGCTCTGGCCCTAAGCCGTACGCCCACTACAAATTTACAATACAACAAAATGAACACAACTCTAGAGACTACAGACTAGAGACTACAGAGCCCACTTACAACACTCACCAGTTAAGACCGAAAATAAGTCTGTCGCACACTTACTGCGTATTAAGTGTCACACTACCAAGAACTGAGTACACTCCACTGTGCACAACCCCGTATTCCCACCTTGTCCTACGTATGTATATACACCACACACAGAGTATGTACACAGTCATCCTGCTATTAACATACATGCGAATGCTAGAATGGGGAAGAGGAGGGAGGAGACAGCAAGACGCCACCAAATTCCGTGGCTTGCACTCGTAGATTGATTGATTGTTTTGATTCACAATCATATAAATACAACTACACACAGAACTACACAAATACACTATTGGATTATTGGATTAGTAGAACAGAACAGAAATGCGTATTGGGCTCTGCCTGACACTTCTAAAGCCTGACACCCGTAGCTCGCGCAAACCGCACAACAGCCCTCACCTTACTCGTAGCAGCCCGACCCTCAGAGAGAGACAAGAGACTGGTAATTAATGGGTGCCCATAGGATTGGCGCCAGAGCCCTCCGCTGTCGATCAAAGACCTGGCACACAAGTAGGAAGTGCTCACACGTGAGCTCTACCCCACAGACCGGACAATCCGTAGAATTCACCCATCCCAAACGAAACTGGTGAGCACGAAGGAGAGTGTGGCCGGTACGAAGGCGCGAGAGAGTCCTCGTATCCGCAAGCGCAAACGAATCCAGGACGGAAAACCGTCTGCACTCAGATTGCACTTGATACAATCCTCGACCGGTCAGCACAACTCTCCACTCAATTGACCATTGCTCCATAAACCAGGCCCCTATTATAGAACGTGTAGACCGAGGAGACATAACTAGACAAAGCGGTTCACTTTCCATGCAAATTGCTTGCCTAGCCAGACAGTCAGCTTGCTCATTACCCCTCGAGCCAGCATGACCACGGATCCACTTAAGGACAATTAAATCACTGGAGAGAACAGCCCACAGCTTCCGACAGATGGAAAATACAAGAGGATCACGGAGATCCATTGCTGCAACCGCACGCTGAAGAATGGCAATTGCCGACTTGGAATCTGTGTAGATTGCAACCACTGGGAGCGCCAACTCCAGAACTTCATCGAGGGCTGCCGAAATCGCGCACAGTTCACACATAGTACTAGATGATACAGAGACAAGCGAGAAGCTTCTAAAAACCATCAAGGCTGGGATAGAAACCCCAACTCCGCCACTCCAGGACTCTTTAACAAAGGAAGCATCGCAAAAAACATCACAGAACATCGTGCTACACCCGGCACTCTGAGCATCCGGCAAGACCACAGTGGCCCTTATGTCCGGGCACCATGCCCATGGACAGAAGGGGCGCACAACAGCAACACTCAAAAGAGAGCTGAAGGACATGGCCAACAGGAGTAATGCCCCCAGACCCGGGGCACCTAGCACTGATCCGTAGCCACTGTAATCGATCGGTGTTACAGCACTGCTGCTTGCCACAACATTGTTACCATTTCTTGCTGTTTCACTGCCACTCACTTTGTTAACACTCTTGTAGGCCCCTTTCGCAACTTCAGGCACTACTTCTGCTCTTGCTGCACACAAGTGGTCGCACAGATCGCGCGGATCCCTGTACCCGCCACAGGCTGGACAGTGGATGTTACGACAGGCCCACCGGAAGTGCCCACGGATCCTGCAACGAAGGCAGAGGGGCGCACGCTCGGCCACGACCATAAGAGCTGGAACCCCCTTGATTGGGAAGACGGCAGGCACGTCCAAAATTGTTTTGAACGGCTTAAGTTTGAATCTCACAATACGTACACCTGTGTTACAAACCGGAACACCCCTGATCAGCAACTTTTCACATTCATGAGATTCAAGTGTGCCAAACCCATGAATAGCCCTGGAAATATCCTCACCAGAGACCCCCCTGGGGAGCCAGTGTATGCGGGCTTCAACCGTCTGATCATGCAAGTCAAAAATCTCCACATCGTGGCCATTAATAGACAATTTAGCTACAGCTAGTTTCTTCTTTGCCGCAGGCGATGTCAACACCACTTCGAAAGCTCCACCACGTAAGGCACCAACACCCTCAACACACTCTCGACCAACTACTGCCTCGACATGCAAAAACATTTGCGTTAGCGGGTACGGCTTTCCCTCGTCAGCACATACCAACACTAACGACCGAGTCATGTCTATTGCTTGCAAGCTTCCCTTATACAGCCTCTGTAGTAAAAGTAACTTTCTGGAACGGCTTCTGTCAGGGAGCACACGTTCTTCATCATCTGGAAGTGATTCTTCTCCAGCAGCGTCATTACTGAAACCCTCCGGATTTACTACAGCTGACGAAAACAATCTCTTGACTGAATCTACAACATCTTGCTTCTCACGTCGCACCTCTTCACTATCCATCGCTGCTTCCTTGGCACAGCTTGCTTGCCTTGGCACTGACCGCCGAGAGCTGCCATTTTGTCTGTCAGCCAAACCATCTGAGGTTACCACGCCATACTCCTTCACATCTTCTTCCGAAATACCTCTACTCTTAGCTTCCAGCAACACTAGATTGTACACCTCATCTGACACTACACCAGTGTTAACATCACTGGATACCAAAACTTTCCTCTGAATCAGGGCGCAAAGAAGGCTGTCAACATCCTCCGCCATGACAGAACAGTGAACCGCCGTCTGACAACAATTACACTCTAACAATTACGCTCTAACAATTAAGCTCCAACAACAATAAATCATCTACTTGGCAGCGACACGCTAGCATGTGTCTAGATACAAGTATTCCAAGATCTGAGATATTCCTAATGTGTTATTTACTGGGGAGCGGAAATAAAAGCACTAGTTTAAATCCATAAAAAAAATTAGAGCCAAAGAAGTGCATGTCAAATCATACAAAGTATCACTTTTGGATCATGCTGCACTCTTAACAGACCTAAAGGATAAGTCAGACAGATTTATTATTTTCCACATTATCTCCTTATTTATCCCAAGTATATTTGTTTATTATTTTAGGCTTATCAGATACGTGAAGCTCTTCGTGGTGGCAGGTTTTTTTCCGTTGATTGGCCAGTTCAATTATTTTCCTCCGTCATTCCTCACCGAAGTCTTCGACGTCCTTACTTACAGCCAAGGTTTGTGGTTGTTTATTATTTATTGCTGCAAAAGAAAAGTACTCCAAGCGTCAGTGAAGAAACTCAAAGTCATTTACCAGTTTTCCCGAGTACAAAGTGTTTAAAGCCCGTTCATCAGAGTCCATCCATGCCGGGACCATAAGAAGCACTTGTAACACAGCAAAGTGTATGATAATTTGCATGAGTGTTTATCCTCAGTGAAAGAATTTCGTAACAGTTTTGGAAACTGCTGAAACTGTTACCCAGGACTAGTGGAACCAGTTGGAGGAATGTTAAAATGATGTAATCGTTTGCTATTGTAAAGTTGAGAGCAATACCATTGATTAATAAATCATAGTGTTAAACAATAGTAATATTAATAATAATAAAATTTGTTCTGTAGTAGAAAATCGTTGAAGAAGTCGAAATATCTTCTTACATAAAGTTCACATATAGTAAAACCAGTTCACGCAATCTAATCAGTTAATCGACGTTGGGACATAACTAATCACGTTACGTATTATTATATCAAATTTGTAATATGTAACCGTCTACGAAGTTTGATGGTGTTATGGTTGTCCAGGTTTTGACAACTTTACTTAGTGTTCGACGTGATCCCGATCAAATTGCTTGTTTTAATATTATTATTTTTTTGCATCGGTATGTTGTTTTTGTTTGGGAGAAACCCATTATTTATTTTTTAAGTTGGCTGAATATCAGTAGGGCCATTCTAGGTTTTGTTGTGACTGAAACGAAAACGAACTGATATTATCGGTAGAGCGAACAAAGCAAGAGAATTCGAATACTCGACTGAATTTGATTTTGTGTGTTTGTCTGTATGGGAAACGTTCACAATTTTGTTTCGATTTGGTTGTAAATGTCATGCCAAGGGAGATTTCGTGCGTGAAATTCATGAATTCGAAGATGCAATTTCTACCTCAAATATTTTCTGAAATATTCGCGTTTTCCTTTGGATGACTAAGCTTTTTTAGTAGCGGTGGTGCCCGATAACCACTAAACACTAAAAATAACTAGGATTTGACTAATCTTTATTATGGACTAATATTTCATTGGAGCGACTGACGTGACCAGGAATCAAACCAACGAACTTCTGATCACAACTAAGTCGTTTAGCTATCTCTCCAAGGCCATATTTTCGCTGTTGTTTATTGTTTTTTCCTTCACTCCTTGCCTGGTGTTTATTCCCTTTCCATCAATTGCAGAAACGTATCTTCTGCCTACTGAAGTCATGGCTACGCTTACGGGAAGGTACGGGTTCGGGAAGGTTTTATTACGGCCTTGGGGAGATGGTAGGAGTGTCTGAGTTGTGATCCGGAGTTTGTTGGTTCGATTCCCGGTCTCACTGCAATGAATTATAACTTCATAATAAAGCGACAGAGAGTGCAAGAAAGCTTTTGGTCATCCATTTCGTGACTCTGGACACCTCCTGTACTGCTAAATTAATTAATAACACAAATCAACGTTATTGAGAGCACGTTTTCTCCATAAAGGACACGTTGCCACACTTTAATGTTGAAGCTTTCTTCGTTACTGGACCGAACACACCTGATTCTAACGATTTTCAAAGATTTCTACCGCATGGGGAATTTACACCAGTATGCCGAAATCAGGTGCTTGCTACACTAAAAAGTCACAGTCTGCTAGTCAGTCGCCTTTTATTTTATTTTATTTTATTTACAGAGAGTAACGGCCAGGTTACCATGAGTTCTTTTTAAAACTAGCCGCCTTTTTACATCTGACAAAAATTAGATCTCATCTGCTAGCGCCTGTCTAAATCTAATACATGGCAATTTTACCACTTTTAATTTAAAAAAAAAAAAAAGTGGGGTTCCTCTTGATGTGCGTAGCAGGACTCTCTTTTCCTGCATTGGCCCTACAGTTATATTTTCAATCTTTAGTATATATGTCTGGTGGGTTGATGAGTTCAGGTTAAAAAAAACGAGTTTTTCCTTGGAAAAATATTATTGACTGTCATTCTACGCCGTCAATTTTGTACAGCCTCCCCTCTCCCCACCAAAGTTCCTCTTGTAGCCAGATGTGCTTAATTTAAACATACAACCCTATCCAACCACGGAGTTTTAGAATGGCTTCTTATCGCTTTTCTTCCCTTACCATGGAATTACGTCATCCACTGCTACTTAGTACCAGAGTTGAACAATCTAGTTTTGTCATCTGATATAACCGCTGCTGTGGTAGTGTGCTCCATACTTGAGTCATCTCCTAAGCCGAATATTTGACCCAAGCAGCATCAATACATAAAATATATTCCTTGTTATGCACAGTTGCTACGCTGTCCTGTTAACAGAAATGATGTAAACTGACAAATTATTTTGTGGTTCAGGCGAACAATGTTAAGTAAAGACGCCCTATGACTGGAATAAACCCCACAACGTCATAAAATCACACAAGAAATTTAATTCTCATTCCATGCTTTAGTGGACCGCCAATTGAAATCCTTGCGCAATTTTACGATATTGTGGGGTTTATGACAGTAAGAGGGCATCTTTACTTAAAGGTACATTACTCCCAGCGCCATTTCTCTCGATCCTCCACATCAAGTACGGCCGCAAAGGTCTATTTCCTTACCGTTAGTCAATCCCTTGGTAAAAATCCATTTTAAAATGTGTCGTCTATGAGATTTTCTGTTGAATAATTGTTAACTATATTTACTGTATCCTACACGTATATGATCCTTTGCTCGCCGACAATGATCTTGAAGTTTCATTCTGTGTGTGCACATGTACTAATTTTAATCGTTTGCTAATAATTACTGTGAGATCAAAAATCTAAAAGACTAATGCGGTAAAAATTAAAATTAATTATGCCAATAGATCGCCGAAGAAAAATTATAATATACTAGCCTAAAAAATTATAGAGTTTGGTTTTAAAATACGAAAATGATTCCGTTTTGTGACGACACAATCTTTAAGTTGATGCTTTTTTGTGTGCTATTCCTACAGCCTACCGAGATAGCAGCTACGTTCCTCGCTCCGAGGAGCGCAGCTACATGCACCCCGGCCGACCTTTGCGCTGGTAAATGCGTGGATGGCGATCAGCACGTGGCTGTTATAAGGCAGGCCGGGTGTCCCTTTAACAGAAATGGCGTAATGACTTAACAATCCCAAAACCGGACTGGCTTCAGCAACTTTAAAGCAGGAACTACTGCTTATATGGAGCTCCATTCTACTGAATGTTAGACACCCATACTTAGGCCTATTAATAGTAGTTGATTACTTAAAATCAAGCTGCTTTCACCCGTAAAGATCTGTATACTGTTTCGCCCTTGTTTGGGCCCGTCAGTAGAGAAAAGTGTGGATGAGAGCATAGGTGCCTTGCTGATGGACCACCAGCAAGATACGGGTTGTTTTAAAAGTCAGCGGCTTGCTTGCTGAGCGCTGAGGTCATTTGGGCTCTGCTTCCTCCGCTTTTCCCATTTTCAAGCTGAGATTAAAAACGACATTATTTGAAGCTTACTAAGCAGAAAATAGCCGACAATGACAACGTCAGTTGTTATATCTCTTTTTTCCGTTTTGTCACGTTATTAGTAGCGTTCAAAATGATGAGAGTAAAGACGAAGCAATTACACTGCTGGCAGTAACTATATCGCACTTATCATGCACGTATCACGCAGATTTATCACATGTATGGTGATTCTAACTCTCTGGCAAAGGCGCATGCGTACAACGTACCCCACTGTTGTGTAGCTCAGCGAACTTAGCACCCTTTTTTCTCGCTTAGTTGACTCGCCAGCTACTGCCAAGGCAGCTGACTTTAAAAACATACGGAAACGTATCTCAGCGGCAGGCAGCTTGGATTAAAAAAAAACGGGAAAGCGTGCCCTGCTTTTAATCCAAGCGGCTGACTTTTAAAACATCCCTATACCTATGCTCTCATCCACGGAGTATTCTCTACTGACCAGCCCAAACAAGGCCGAAACAGTCTACCTAGAAATCTCTATGGGTGAGAGCAGCTTGATTGTAAGTGATGCAGTGACTGCCAAAAAAGTAACGATCTGGAGTAACGATATAGTGTTCTTTCCTCCGACATTGACTTTAAAGAATACATCCTATAGTCAAAGGATAAATTTTGCTGCGAAAGACTATATGTAAATAATGTTACTCATACCTCTGGAGGTTTGACATAACCCCAGCCGAATCCATAGTGCCAGAGGGCAAAAAGAACAATTTAGCTAGGTAATTTCAATTGAAATCCCCTGGGATCTTTTACATGCCACCGTTGACATGAGCATGAGGCATCACACGCAGTCTCACCAGTTGGTCTAGTTGACAATTTTTTAGATTTCCGTTTGTATGGTTTTTCAATGTACGCCTTAAGCTTATAATTTCAATTAATGTGAAAACAGTCCCCATTTGTAGCTCAAAAGTTGCAGTTTATTAAAATGTGTGCACTTTGTGCTTTAAAGGCTCAGTCTTGACACAGTGCGTTTCTTAATTTTTTATTCAAGTCCAAGGTGACAGACTTTCTAATTTTACCTACAATCAACTCCATTTACGAGCTTTTGTTTGAAGTGAGCGGGATTCCCACTACTTTAGTCCATTAAAAAATCAATTCTGAAAATACATTTACTTTTAATGCTTATTGGTTTAAGGAAACAGCAAGATAAAATAGATATTGTAATGATTGAGGGTTATCATGTTATAGGCTATGCTTCAGAGCTTTATAATAATGTGTTAAAGGGCGTAACTTAGTTATTGCACTTGGTACATCTGTTTCATAAGGACTCATCCGTAACACAATACACCCCACGTTAAACGCTTTCGTAATCAAGCAAGTGGATTGAACACTTATTTTCAAGGTGAACTTCAACTGTTTAGCAAGAATATCAGTGGCACCTTTTCGGATATAATACCCCCGAATGCTCCTATGAAATCGATAATTTGTATGTTATAGCACGAAACTCATTTCCAGATTTAAAGACCGCAGATCGAGGGAAATTTGTTGGAAAGAGTAGGGTGCTAAAGTGCACAAATTATAAATTTCAGAGAAACACGAGTGGAATTCGTTTTGAGCATTCTTGTTTTCTTTCAGCAAAACGATTCTCCGAAGTATTGTCGATTTGCGGCTTCAATTCCCGATTCACGAAGAAATGTTGATTTATCATGTTTAACTTTACGATGTTTACGATGTTTTCCTCTATTTGGCGTAGTGATACTAGCCCCCATCACGTTTCCTCAACCAATCTGTAATTTCGTTTGCTTCGGCGCAGGTGTTTCGTTTTAGGCCTAAACGACATCTAATGCCGCTGAGCTGAAACGCCACTTTAATACCCTGACCGAAAAGCATCTTCGTGTTTTCGTACAAGTCCGACAATTCAAGAAAGTAACTTCATTGCACTAATACAGGCATAACTACTCCAAACGCTGCCGATGCTGCTTCGTATTTCCGTGAACATCCGATGGTTAACGAAGGTGATATCATTTCCCAAATATGGGTATAATGAGAATGAAAGCGAAATCGCGTCCTCTAAATGAAATATATTATGTAGATCTGTGGTTTGTTTGTCGGCGACCATTCTGAAACGACTAAAGCTTCGATCTGTATAATTACTGAAGTTGTGGTGTTTTCACCGTGGTCACTTCAGTTTAAGTCAGCATGTTGGTCGTTTCGCGGAAAGAAAACAAAAATTCTCAATGTAAGTCGGCAGGGTGTTCGTTAGTTGCGAAAAGAAAACAAAAATTCTCGGTGCAAGTCGGTAGGGTGTTCGTTTTGCGGAAAGAAAACAAAAATTCTCGTTAAAATTCAAATCTTGCGTCAAATGGAAACTAACTTCTGGAGATTTCGAGCTAAAAAATAATAATGCTCTACAACATATTACAGTAGACATTAACATAGACGCAACATAGAAATTTAGCACGTGATTTCAATAACTTTACTAGAACCGAAGATTCCTACACATGTGTGTCTGAGAAGCTGTTAGTACTGTACTATCGCAGACTTGTGACACATTACTGCGTGGGGATCAATTAGGGTCTTTTGTTTTCTTTTGGTCTTGATTAGGTATTCGTGTTCGGTAAAGAATTTTTACAAGAATTATCTTTTTCTCTGTCATACGCAATTCTTTTTTTTTTTTCTGGCGAATTGGCGAAAATTGGCGGATATAACTTCAAACGTTGCTTCCCACTATCAAAAAAGCACAAAAAAATTCAGAATTGGTGTTCTCATTGTAACAAGCCAATAAATGTAAACACGCCAATCGTAAAAAAAAATAGCACATTTTGTACAATATTAGCAAAATTAAGTTCTGGTACATTTAAAAAAGATTTTTTTAGCAATTTTCAAGCACTTCTTTAAAAAGTGTTGATTTAGCTTTTTCAATCGACCAAGCGGGCAGCATGGATGGACAAGCATAAGAACTGTCGCAAAGATTAGATTGGCCTAGACTATACTTTGTTCCACATTATGTTTTCAGAAAACTGACTGTGTGACGCCATGTTTTCTTCCACTAGGATTCCAAAAAATCCGTAAACATCCATTCGTAAACTCTAACAGTAACTTTGTTGAGTTTACAAGTGTGATATCCACATGTTTTTGCACTCGTAGTGCAAGAAAACGAGTCGTTATCCAGTCAGTTTTCTGAAAACATAATGTGGAACAAACTATAGATTGGATTATTTCACTTCCTTGCATATACGCTGACGTTTTGAGGAGGGTAACACGCACTCTTACTTCTAAGATGTTCTTCGAAGAAGGCATTTTAGTGAATTACTCTATAAAAACTGAACCCAAACTGATTAATATGACTTAAAGAATTTCGTAAAATGGGAATGAATATACGATATTACACAGCAACCAATCAATGGGTCTTAAAGATGCCTATTCACCGATGACAGGATGCAGCATGTAGCGCCGTCCACCGTTATTTAGTTCTATGGAGCACTTGATTTCAACAAGCGAAGGAATATGCAAAGAAATTTCTTTTTACGTATACAAACAAACCGCGTGTCTCCTTAATAATTGAGGGTATAGTTGGTGCATCCACGTGCACCAGGGAGCAAGCGATCAAGGTTAACGATATCACTGTCACTATGATGGCGCCCACCTAGCAGTTCAAAATCTGCGTTTCAAAACTGTCGATATATGGAAAAAACCGCCCGTGATTACGTTACCGCTTCCTCCCTGCTGCACGTGGATGAACCAACTTTACATTCAGCAATAAGGAGGCACGTGGCTCGTTTGTTTCATAAAAAATTTATTTGTGTGCTCCTTCGCCTGTTGAAAGTAAGGGCTAAACAGAACTAGATAGCGGTAAATGGCTATAGATGCTGCAGCCTGTCATTTGGTGGCAATATCTCTTTAAGTGCTGTCATCTGATTGGAGGTGAAGACAAAGGATTATAACAGCATCCTACGCTAGTTAACATCTGCCACTATTTCGTGGTATGGTTGCAGTACATGTTTGAAAATCAGGGCAACAATCAAACTGGAAACAGCTAAAATATTCTGCACTGAAATAGAGCATAAATCAAAAGGTTAACGAGTCAATCAACCTGCATTAAAGACTGGCCTTGTGAGGATACACGATACAGTAATCTGATGACAGAGTTAAAAATATGCGTTGCTGAATTTTATAAACACACACTTGAAGCATTACTCACATGACGGACAAAACAGTACTGCTTCAAGTGTGTGTTTTAAAAAAAAAACACTAATTTGAAGAAGAAAGAAGACACAACTGCCCTGACTGGGACTCGAATCCAGGACTTGCCGCTTACTAGCCGGACGATCAAACAAACCAGTGTGCTACTCTTTTTAGTGCACTGTTAAGATCTCTTGGGTCTATACACACTCTCAAATCACCATTAGATTTTTCAACAGTCAACAGGCTATTGACCAAATTTGTAGGATATTCTACCTTGGATATTACTTGAGCTTCTAACTCTTTGAATTTCTCTTTCAACTAACTTATTGTGTAAGCTAGAGGATACGCTGTGTCATAGCATCCTATACCACCAAATACATCCGCCAACTCTTTCTTAAGCAACTGGAAGTTAGTTTTTTGTTAGGCTTACCTGTTCATTTATACTTTTTACGTTTTGCTTTCCTTCAGTTTTAACAACATGTTTACCTTCACTTTTTACCATATGAATTTGGTTTACTGTTGATCGTTTTAATAAGCCTAGTTTTTGACATTTGTTAAGTCCTAGCAATGGAGGAGACTTACGGCCTGTTTCCCCGGTTGCAGACTATCTCTAGTTCTCACCTATCTCCAAAGAAAAGTGAGAACTATCTGTAAACAGGTTTCCGGGTAAAAGACTAGACTTAGTTCCGACCTAAGTTGCGGGCCAACCTAGTCGTCTGTAGGAGTAGGATTAGTTGTGGACCAACTACAAAGATGTTACAAATATTGTACGCGCTCTCAAATTTCCTAAGGACAATTGGAAATAAGCCAACAGCGAAAATCATACACTAGAAATAACGTAGTTCAGTAAGCCACCTTTATACACTTACGTTTCGTCGGAGTGGCATGACCCGGATTCGAGTTCGCTACCCAGTTCGCCCCCAGATCACTTGCATAGGGCCTTAATCGCTATGGCCACATCCTCCACTGGCATAAAGATAACTCACTGAACCCGTTATTAAGGTCACAACCGTGACCAGGGGTCCATTCGACCGAAATTCACTCGGCTATAAACAATGGAGAGGGAAGACAAATCATGCACTCACAAGGCTCAAAAAAGGAGAAATAAATAGACATAAATCGCTGGAAATAATACTAAGGAAAAGTGTATGATTATCGCTGATTTCCAATTTTCCTTAATATTATTTCCAGCGATTTATGTCTATTTTTTTCTCAAATTTCCTAGGCGGACGACTAGCAAAACTCCTTGATAGATTTATGCACTGTGTAGGGTTCCGGAACTTAACAGAAGTTTGGTTGTAAAAAATACAACACTGCCCATCTCATTCCCCGCCCCCTTCCCCCCGGGCAGCTCCTCCACTCTTCGTAGTACTGATACAACATTCTTCGATGTGGATATTGCGTGGGAGACTTTGCAGGGGTGGGGGCACAGCCTGCATGCAATGAATGGTGTCGTGGGTACTACGATCAAGAGTATGCAATTTTTACCTGAGTATCTCTGGATTCCAGTCGACAGGTGATGGAAGGGGGACGTGTCTATTGAGGCCGTTGGCACCGCGACAGCTAGGAAGGGTTAAGGGTGTATGTTGGGGGGGCGGGGAAGGTGGAGTGTACTACGGCACCGCACATCCACACAACGTTACGTTGTTGCCTTCCTGTAGCTCCTTCCAATGTAGAAAAACAGCAAGGAAACATATTATTAGATTATTAAAGAAAAGAAAAACAAGCAATGCTACAAGAAAAAAGACGAAGGATTTTTTGAAAATTTACATTTTTCGTCATCAGATTTAGAAGTAAAATTTTAAACGTGGCAAGGCCTTAGTGGCCTTTACCATGTTTTAAATTTTACTTTATAAACCTGATGGCGAAAAACATAAATTTTCAAAACATCGTTCGTCCTTTTTCTTGTAGCACTGCTTGTTTTTTTTTTTAATGTAGCTCCTGCTGACGTTTTGTGACGTCTTTCTCTGCATTTAAGCTGAGCTCAATGGCGTCCCACGTCTCGTATTTTTTTCCCGTCGCCAAGTCCTTTTTCCTACTCTCTATTACTAGATTGTGCAGTAAACTGTTTCGGTACGGTGCGCTCGAATGGAGTGAAATTAGCTGCACGCCCCTTGCGATCTGTGGATGCCTTAAGCCCTAACCAGACTTGCAGCTCGCGGTTGCACGGCTACGCAATATGGTTTAGACTAAAGCCCTCTCCAGACAGAAGAAAATTTCGTGCGAAGCGATGCGTTACTACGTGTGTACAAGGTCAATATTGATGCAATCGTGCGGTTGGTGTTACATTTAAGAACTAATATTGACGTCTTTGATAAACCATATTGCGTAGCCGTGCAACCGCGAGCTGCTAGTCTGGTTAGGGCTTTACTTAACTTGAAGTGATGTGCACCTTGCACGTATCGTTTAACACCCTCTTAGGTAACACCTAACGACTTAGGTAAGACCTTCCTAGTTCTCAACTCGTCTTCAACCGGGAAACGCATTTGGAGCTGTGGACTATTTTACGAAGTCTGCAGATTGCGTAGTTCTCACCTAGCCTAATCCAAAGCTGATTTAGTCCGCAAATGGAAAACAGGCTGTTAGTGTCTACTACAACAAACTATTTTTGTTTTCATGTTGTCAATCTTGCACTTTACTTCTGTTTTACCAATTGGGTACAACTTTTGGCCGCCATATGCTGTTTGAGTTAGTCCAGTTTTCTTGAGTGGTGGTTTGTCCTTGAATTGGTTGTAGTCTGATAAAGGTAGCACATTTATTCCTGCACCACAGTCTAGTTTGCAGTAGATGCTTATGTCGCCACAGTCAACCTTTTCATACCACGATGATGAGATGAAATGCACATTTGTTGCAGTTACATTTGTTGCAGAAGGCTAGGTGGCCTACGAAAACGCCATCTTCGTCGTCGCTTTCGTCTGAAGAAAGAAAAATTATAGTCTATTCATCATTGTATGCCGTCTGATTACCAGCTTTTATCATGTTTCTTGTGTTAATTGCACAGTACCACCAGTCATCTGCTCTGCATGGCGATGGAAAAAGTTACATCCGTGTAAGACTAAACTTTACTCAGGTGGAGATTTTGTCCGTTTCAATGATTGTAATTTTACTTATAAACTTTTTCCTCTGCTTGCTGCTTGCCTACAACGTGTGGCAAATACGTAAGGATGGAGCAAAGTACAACATGTCCATAGAAACCATGCATCATAAGTAAGTACATTTGTATATTGATGGTAAAAATGTCGGGGTACAGAATCGATTTTGCGTTTCCTTTTTCAATCGAGCCAATATATGTCAACACCGTAAATTAACAACACCGGTAACTTTTTTTTTACTCATGTCAGTTGTGGGATTCAACCGATCATTGTCTTCATCTGCAGACGATGATGCTAACCAATGGGCGTATACTTACACGCTTTGTGAAGGGTCGCCAGGGATCCTCTAGCCCTCTAAAGCAAAAGCCGTCTAATTGGCATCGTACCACTAATTCTTGGTCAAAAAAAAAAGATTCTCAAGTGTTGTGAAGGTAGGACCCTGATCTAGTGGTCGACCGAAACCAAGTTTGTCAGTTTCGGTCGAAACCGAAACTGCTACCGAAACCAGTTATTTAATTTCGGCCGAAACCGAATTCATTACCGAAACTGGCAATTCCGTTTCAGCCGAAACCGAAAACGGTATATCAGTTTCGGCGGAAATCGAAACCACTACCGAAAACAGAACCAGAACCTAACCTGAATAATATCAGTTTTAATCATTAGACAAAAAGCAAGGATAAAATTAAAAACTCATGAGTGTGTGGTTTTTCGTAGACATAGTCTAGATTAGAAGGCACAGCCCGGTTTACCCATTTCCCGTCCTACGCTTAGCAAATCCACGTGCGCCCTCT
>JAHWFP010269204.1:4301-15588 GCA_023313725.1 Lithobius niger
CCCTGCCCCCCCCCCCCCCACGCTTAGTCCATAAATAGTAAAGTTTTGATAGGCGGTTCGGATTTTTTTAAATAATAATATCGACAATAATCGACATATACTTTAAAGTTCCAATTTTTATCGATAGTTAGGCCCATATATTTAATGCGTTTGAAACTTAAAATCTCTTGAGGTTTTTATCACATTTTACATTTTCCACTTGTGTGAAAGAATGTTTATTTTTTTTTTATTTTTAGATTTATTTTTAGATTTTAATTTAGATTTAGATATTAGATTATAAGATTTTGTTTTATTCGCTCATGTACAATTTATGTGGAATACACCAATTTTTATTCATACGAATCTTAAATTTTCCAGTAAAGAATGGCGCCTGCAATTTGTTTTCTGTTCTCATTTTAATCATAGCGCCGACAAAATCCTATTCGACAAGGAGTCATGCGCTGTTAGCGCGGGCAGCCAACTGGCCTCAAATGTGACGTAGTAACTACGTATGGGTCACGTGATCACACAATTTCTATTTCGAGCAGCACGGAGCAGCAAAGACGCTGTGACTGAAAACTCATGTTTCCGGTGAAAATACACGAGGCGTCACAGCGTGAGCGGATAGAAAAGTACGGCGTCACGCTGCCAAAGCGCCCCGTGTAGATGCACCCTTAGGCGTCTTGATGCGTCTCACGACAACAAGGCGAAGCTCTGTCTACAGAAAGGCTATTGGGAGTCTCTCCACCAAATGCTACGTCTCGGGAAGTTTTGTCGTGAGACAATTCCCGCATTTGGTGTGTGGCTGGCATTACGAACATTTTGTCGTAAGGTGTTTGATGCTATCGGTTTACGGGTTTCAATGGACTGGTCGTAAATTGCCTCAAACATGTCGTCAGACGAATTGAGTCAGTTGTAGATTTTTTAAACTTTTGTTTTTCAGACTGAATAGGATTTTTTATCCTGAAGCACTTTAAAAAAAAACCTTTTGGACTTGTATTAGACATTTTCAGGTTTACCTCCGGGCCCCACAATATCTTAATCCGGCCCTGAATGGCACTATGATTTTCAATCAGCGTCATTGAGTAATTACCGAAGACACTGAGTGATAAACCAAATTGGTGCCTGCACCATTTACGCGTATGTATGCTTTCCTTAGTGAAACACTATCGTTATATGCCACCTAACACAAGTAAACAATTCACGGATATTTGCTTTCCCCACTCCCCTGTTCAAAAACGACAGTGAGCATACCCTCCTCCCCCACCCCCAATTAGCCCCAGACATTTTCACCAGGGACATTTTTCAATGTTAAATGTTTATTTAAAGTTATCCTGTGGTTTTAAAGGTTACTTACTAGAATATTATTTCAAACACCTACAGTGCAGACTTATCATCCGGGGGTTATCCTTTATCCTTTCCAATTATGGGGTTGCAAAAAGGTGATTTCTTATCCCGGGATGGGGGGGGGGGGGGGGTGGGGGAGAAGGGGAAGAAAAATTGACTATTTGAAATGCATTTGCGTACTGTATTTTTTTTCATGGCGTAGCATGGGTCACGGTAGGTCACAGTTTGTTCTTTAGCGGGTGGGTCAAATGGGTCTTGGGTCAGGGCTCGAGTGGGTCAAGTGGGTGATGGGTCGTAAAACGTGACCCACTTCCATCTCTGGTCCGAAACCGAAGACACAAACCATTTTTTTTTTATTTTATGGTCGCGATTTTTGATACAGGATCTGACGTAGTTTAAAATAGAACCTTCTCCCGCCCCCTCCATCTCTTCACTCCTGCCGGAAAAACTTGCCTATTACGCCCCTCGCTGTATTATTATTGCAAAGTAAAGTTAATAAAAAAAATTGCTAAAAATTTCGACTCAGTTTTCATAATTGCTTGGTTTGTCATCGTACCATCGATCCATTTTTTTTTAATTGCTCACCCGACTGCATTCGAAGAGAAAAGGGCCCTGAAAACCACTCACGATCATGTTCACTGTCGTCAATTACCAACTACCAATCCTAAGAATATTCTAGCAGTTGCCACTTTCCGTCGTGAGATAACCTACAGCAAATAAACCGAAGTTAACCGTTTTTTTTTACCTTCAGGTACAAATACATGCACTAGTTTTGCAGTCGGGCTTGGGATGAATTTTAAATGGCACAGTACTATATGCTAAATCCGCTGGATGTAGAATTATGGGTGGGTAGTAATAACCAGTGGTACATTTCGGCACCGGCACAGTAGGCGCGCGCCTAGAGCCCCGAATGTTCAGGGGGTTCTAAAAAGTCAATAAAGAAAATCTTATTATTATTTGGTACAGTAGTGACCGAATATAAAACTGCGAACATAGTCAATGATTTTCCATTTAAATTTACAGAACTTCACACAGAATTTAGGTCGTAAGCAACTACAGGTGATATATTAAAACTGAAATAATAATAAACACAGCTACGTTGTTAGCTTTAGTGCAGTCGTTAATGAAATTGCACTTTTCAGCTGAAAAAGAAATACAAAGGTAAAAATTGAGCACAATTTTTGTTTTCGTTATCTGTAATAATCAAGAATACCAGAAAATTGTAAAATTTCATGCTACACCAGAATATTATCGAGGTTTTACAGTTAAGTGTACAGAAGACTTAGAAAACTGAGTCAGACACGGCCAGAGAATAGGTGCCCATCATACTGTCTTTGTCCCCACCATGTAGGGGTCATAGGGTTTTTGTTTTTTTTTTTGGATGGGGAGGAGGGGGGGGGGAAGGACCCTCGTATCGCGTTCGAGGAATTCCCTGATTTCTGTCGGCTGCACAGTATATTGTGCTGCTGCCTCAATATATTGCAGCACTTGACCTCGACAGACATGGCATAAATAATATTTTTTTCTGGGGGAGGAGCAAATTTTACGGCCCATTTTCGCTTCGTTGCTAGAAAACGCACAACCGCTTCATTTTTATTGAATGACTATTTTCGTCATTTGCATACTGTATATTATGGCTATCAAACAAAATAAAATGTCTAAAGGTCAATATAGAAAAAAAATTACGCCTCGGCTTCTTTTTTTTTGGGGGGGGGGGTTGACTTCCCCCCCCCCCCCTTATTTGCATCATTGTTCGACAGGCAAAATAACCCATTGATATTAGTTACTGTAGAAGTAAATTTGCAGCATCACACAATTAACACTTCCAGGGCTTCACACCATTACACATTCAATTACGATACTTCAAAACTAGTTAAACGAAAGTGCAGCTTTATTAATAAGCTTTTAAGTGTCTCATCAAAGTAAAATATGCTATGCAACATCATTATTATGTGCTTCACAACTGGTAGTTTATAAAAATAACAAGTTTAAATGAGACTTCTTTTAAATAGGTTAGAATACAGCATCACAAAATATGCATTTTAAGGTTTTCCTACAATTGTGTACTGAAATATGTATTGTCACATTCGTTAAACACGAAATTCGTACTACAATTTTAATTCTAAGGATTGATTGCCAGAACGATTCCATGTAACAAGCTTCATTTATAAGAAGATGCTGTGTCACACACTAAATATTTTATAGGATTCGTGTAACAAAGACATAACGATACTTCTTCCCCCATTGTGTCATAATGCTACAGAAATTCTGCCAGAATATATGAAATGAATAAGTACTCTAAAGAAGCCGGATTCGGCGGTGATGTACCATAAAATGCTTCAGTTCCTCGGAATGCTCTAGGGAAGCTCTTCCCCAGACCCCGAGCTGGATTTATTCGTCCCCCTCCACAATTTTTCTTGTCTGTGCTACTGGACAGAGTAAGGGAGGCGCTTTCTCATTACCGAACACGTTTTAGACTGGCACGGTTTCTATTACTCATATTTTAAACAATTTTTACCACTAATAACCAGTGACGCTAAATTTGAAAGATATATGAATTTGTAGGGGAATTTGAAGCGGGAGCCTTCCTCCCCCCACTCCCTTGCTTCGGAGTAGAAGTACACTAAAAAATGCACTCTTGCACTGTGTCATGTAAATGCGACGAATAAGAATTTTCTTGCAATTAACCTATAGCATAATTAGAAGAAAAAAAACACAAAAAGTTACAGGATTTTTTTTATAAAACATACGATTTTTTTTAATGTCATTCATTGTTTTGCCGAAAAGGGGACCTGGTGAAGCTTAGTATTTGAAGTAGCACACACCTTACAAAATCAGCTAGAGTAGAATTCAACCGTAGATAATAAACGGCTTCTCAATAAAAAAAGCTGCAGCATACAATTCACACTTAAAGGCTTTTACACTTTTATCCATTCGACTACATTGCTACACACTTTTACAACGAAATTATAGCTTTTTTAATTTTCACTTAAGTGTCTCATTAAAATAACGTTGACTATGCATTGTAATATTTTTTACTTCAAAAACGGATACTAATAAAAATATCTGGCATTTAATAGTTGTCTATTTCTTTTACTTATGTATGAAATGCGGCACCACTAAGGTTGCATTTCCAGGTTTTCACACCGTTTTGTATTTGAGTATACATCGTCTGATATTCACATTAAATAAGAAAATTGCGTACTACAAACTTGATTAAGGAACGATCGGCAGGCTATAAAAAAAATCCATTTATGCTACAACAAGCTTCTTTCACCAGAAGTTGCAGTACCTCATACTAGGTTTTTAATAGGCTTATCGTCATAAAAACATTAAGGCATCTCTTGCTCCCATGTTTGCACAAGACGCAACTAAACATGAGCTTCAGTGTAAAGGCTTTACTACAATTTCCACATTTAAACAGTTTTTCACTGCTGTGTCGCAGAATGTAGAAAATGCAGCAAAAAATCTCACAAATCATAATTAGACGTGTCACACTTTAGATATAATCAGCTTCCTGTCTTTCGACTTAAAATGTGCAACAGATAATCGTAGATATGCCTTACCACAAATTTTACTGTTTAGGGCTTATCTCCAGTATGAACACGGACCATCAACAAAATAATTGCACTAAGTGAGCAAAAATTATTTGCCATATTATCAAACTATTTTCTTGTTGTTTATAAAATTGAATTTCCTTATCTGTCTTTTTCTGGCAGTTGACTTGGAAGATATCACCTTTTTAGTTGAAGCACGAGTGGCACATTACATAACACATATCATGGAGTTCTTCATAACCAAACTGCTTCGTGATTGGTTAAAAATAATATCGAAAAGAGTTGAGAATACAGTTCAGTAAATTTTATTCGTCTGAGAATTCCAAAGGATACTTTAAATAAGAATTTATGAATAACATTGAGAGACCACAAACAAGCTGTAAATGATACTGAAGTTTTAAAAAGCACAAATTACTAGCGCTATCTAGTTTTTAAAATTGAAAGTTTTAGTTGTTTAGTTCTAAAGGTGGTCGAGGCGAGTCTCTGTCCTCGCTCAAATGCTAGGACACCACCGTAATACAAGTCTGTTACTCATCGTTCCTACGGAACTTTTCATGGACTCATGATTATTATTATTATTATTGTTGTTGCCGGACACTTTGCAACAAAGCAACGATGATCCTTGTGCACTGCTGGTTTAAAGTGGCTGTTGGCTACATGGGACATGAGACTTCGGGATCAGTGCTTAAAAAGTGTAGATTTTTACAAAAATATAGCCTTCATAGGATGTAGGTTAGTGGGTTGAGTTTGAAGGGACTCGGGTTATACTTGGCCTTTGATTGCAGGAACTTGCATCTAAGTTGGCATTGGATTCCGGTAGTCCAGCAGATAGCACCAGGGGGTCGCAACTTTACTAGAAACAATGTATTCCAAATCTTTGAGAGCAACATTCTTTCCAGTACTTGGTCAACGTCAGTAACAAACAACATGATTGTATGCCCCACCCGTTTAGTCGTTCTGATTGTCACCTATCAATAAATCATATAAGGCTGTGTTGGGCAATGTACAATGCTGCTTTTGATGTCATTCATTCTCCTGTATCTTTACTGAACCCCAAGTGCTGAGGAAAGGGTCTCATAAACCCGCAATAGAGCACCATGGCAGAGATTTAACTATTTAGAACAGAGTTTGCGCCTGACAAACATCAGATCAAATACCACAGACAATTAAATTTTGAGTTAGTTTAAATTGGAGTTAAATCAAACTGGAGTTAATTTTAACTTTGATGTGGAAAATATAAAATTTAACCACTACGGACTGTGTGCATAGATATTAAAAAACAATATTATATATTTCTTCGATTCAAGCCAAACAAACTACGTTACAGTAATTCGTGTGTATAATTTCACTGTTGGTTTCCCCTCCTCCTCCTCCTTGTCCGAAACTGTTACAATCCGTAATTCACACCTCTGATGTGAATGTCGTGCCGCTAACCAAAAAATGTGTGTCATTAACGGATCCTGCCTCATTTGCTCTACCCCCGACATACCCAAAAAAAAAGCCGTCTCTTCCGCTCTTCCACCTGTCCCCGTACAAGACCATTCATTCGTTTTGATATAATTTCTTTTTAACTTTTTGAGTACTGTTGTTCCTATCCGCCACTTCCTTCTCTCCCGTCCTGCTTTGAAATTGGAAAAATTCAGTGGTATAACTCGATATTTTCGCTGGGTGGAAGCAAATTTTAGCCCAAGTTTTATGCCATCTGCTGGAAAACCTATGACCATTTCATTAGTACTGCTATTACTTTTATTCTTTTACATAAAGTATGGCTTCATAAAAAAAAAGAGATTTGAATAAAATAATGGGTAAATAGATTTCCCAATGATTTGGACGCCCGTGGAAAAGTTCGGGAAAAAAACGCAAAACAGTTTTAAAAAAACTTTAAAAATCGGGGCTCCTCACAATCTGGGGATTGGGGGGGGCGGTTCTGGATACACCTATAAGAAAGTGTGCCATTAACGTTTGTGTCGTAGCCGGTGAAAATGACATTAATTCAACTACAGCTATTTCTTTTGGTTTTTTTTCCTAACCGCGTTTGGGTTTTGTGATTGATGTGACAATAGCACATAAAAAAAATAACAGCTGTGATTGTTGATTGAATATGCCAGTTCTGCTGGCATGCATCAAACAATTATAGTGAGATTGGGAGCATCCAAGGATTAGTTTAGGGTCCTTTACTCTTGTGTATATACTAGCTAGGTGCACTTCCGAAAATAATTTCCGTAGGTGCCAACCCCTTTTTTGTAATGAACTGAAATTATTTTAAGAAGCTAGCTGGGTGGTGGTGATTGGAGAATTCAAGGGTTAATTTAGGGCCTTTTACCTTTTCAGATACACATTAGGTATTTCTGTGAAATAAGACTGAGTATCTTCCTCGTTTTTTTAACCAATGGTAAAAGGATATTTTTGACGAATCAGCCAATCACAGCCTGCTTATTCTGATCAGCACTGTGAAGGGTCTATCTACCAAGCGGGCGCTTATCGGTAAGCTGCATTAGTGCAAAAACGATAAGCAACTAGTTGGCACCACACAAAACTAGAATCGCTTACTTAAAGGTGCTAAAAAGGCTTAATTAATGGCTAAGTAAAGAATGAGAAACTAAATTAAGTATGTTAGACAGGTTTTAGGTTAGGTTGCATTTGTTTTGTTTTCGATGGGAAGTCGATTGCTACAACGACTTCTGCTTTTGACTGGTGCTAACTAATGAAACCGCATAGAGAAGAATTTTTTTCAACATGGCGATAGAATTATTGGTCGTTATGCCCGATTCGTTTATTGCAGCTGTATGTAACACATTACATTTATAATATGCTTCACAGGTTCTATACAATGTACTTACACGTCCGCAATGTATCTTCACTCCAGGAACTGTCACTAGAACTTATTTTAAGCGTTTTTTGTAGCGAGGCCGTATTCGTTTCCATAGAAACCAAGAGAGCGAGCAACAGCGGTCCTGACTGGACTGAAACTTAGACAGCGGTCTTCCAAAAGTTCAGCAGCAAATAGAATTGCGATTAGATAAATGCAAATAAATAACGAATATGGATTTAAAAACGTATAGCTAATTTAACAGCTACGTAAACATTTATAAAAAATTTACCAAATCGTAAATTAACAATTTTCAGTGGCATTCTACGATCGTTTCTACGGAGATGCAACCTGCTAACGTCTGCATGCTGCAGCGTATTAAAAAAGAAAAGAAACTAAAACTCTGAAAGTGACGGAGAAGCTAGTTCACGTAATCCTCAACTAATAGACTTGCTAAATAAAAGTACAACAACATGAATACAAAACGTAGAAATTCCTACATACGCCTAAAATGTTTGTAATTGATTTATTAATAAACTGAAAAAGTAATTCTCGCGAGATACTCTGATTAAATACCCCTACTGCAGCGGGTAGTTATCGATCTTTTTGGAGCACTCAAGTTTTTGCTCCCTTAAACTAGTTCGTGCTTGAGTTGGCCATAAGCTCCCTCGTCACTTCGTGACTCGGAAGCTTAATAATTAGCCAACAAAAGCACTCACGAGTTTAATGGGAGCAAAAACTTTCGTACTCCAAAAAATTATCGATAACTACTGTAACGGCGGACGCTACGACGGCATAGGTGCTTATAACGCCCCCGACATCATTGGTTAACATGGAGTTTTCAGTTTAAGGTTTTCGGTGATTATAAAGACTTTGGCGATATAAGCACAGTTTAAGCTACTGACCCAGCATGGGGAATGAAGCGTCGGTGTCCTAATTAAAGGGGCCTAACCAAACTCTACTGGTATTTCACTGCCACCAACGGTGGAAATTATTTAATTGTTTGATGGAGGATAAAAGCTTAAAATAGGCTACATATTTACTTTACACTCAAACAATTAATCACTTAGAGAACGAACTGAAGTTTAAAACTCCTGGTTTTAATAAATGCAGTTAACAAATGGCAAAATACAGTTTACAATTTTATGTTCCCTAGAACAGCTTTTGACAAAGTAGGAAAAGCAACAAGTTTGAATTTATATCTTAGTAATTCGTTTCACACAATCAGACAAAAACGACAAGTTGTGTTCTTGAATAAAGAATCAAATTTTCGATTAGAAAAAGTAAATACTGAGCTCTCAACAAGAGATACCCGCAAAATTGAACAGCGTCAGCTAGTTACAATTTATCTGACAGTGTGTTTCAACACGCATGAAGATCAACCATTCACAGTTTTGTTTCTAAGTTTCCAAAACAAAAGATTAACCACCCGGAGTTTAACTAAAGCACTCTGAGTTATAAAAGCCTCGGCTTGAATATAAAGTAGTCATTACAGTAATGTTACCTTTGAATCATTAACAAAGATCAAACCGTCAGTTTAAACTAAACAAGAAAACGTTTGGTTTTTAGTAAGATAACCACTCTGACGTTATGGAAGGCAGGGGGCCAGAAATGCCGATGGCTTACGAACCATAATTTTCTCTAGGCTAGAAGTTAAGTTTTAAACTATGAATTTAGAATTGGAGGAGTCCAAATTAAACTTTCAAAAGCTAAACTATAAACATACGAACCACTACTATTTTGCACGGCATGGCATCCTCGGACGTGACGTCTCCACCCCCGACTGGCGTGACCCTTCTAGCTTTGAGATCTGTGAGTGTGCTGACTGAGCTGTAGAGGGAGGGCACACTGGAGCTTTTTATGCTGGAGCATCGGATTTTGGTGACCAAAGCGCGGACGCCGAGGAGAGCTACTGGGGTCTGATTGGTGGAGGGCCAAGAGAACAATGAAAAGTGGGAGGGGAAGTCGGTTTAGCAAAGGGTTTTGGTGCAGAGCCGTTTGAAGGAGTAGGGACATGTAAAGATAGGCCAAATTGAGTTTTAACTCAAGTGAACTTTGGGAAAGGCCTTTACATTAGAATATTGACTATGGATTGAATATTTACATGAGTGCTTTGTGAAATGGCTCATGTTAAAGCTTAGTAGAAAGGCTTCTGTAACGAATAAAGCATTACTGTTAAATTTTACTAGCTTTAACTGTAGACTGCAGTGTTATACACCACAACTAGGGTGGAGGGGGGGGAGGGTTTGTTGCACAAGCTGACTCTGGGGTTTGCATTGGTGAACAGATCTTTTCAAGATATAAGTTTAATAGAAGGAAAAGCTAGTGGTAACATTCGGATGGTTACTGTCGGAGTTTGATGGAGATTTAAAGCAAAAATATTTGCACAAAAATTCGTGTCCGTGAGAATGCCGATGTCGAATTGTTTCGGACTAATGGTAGCGTTCTGGGGGTAAAAGAATATATAATAAAAGGTTAAATAAACTAGTCTTAGGTGAATGCTATAAATCATTAATTAAGTTGGATGGTTAACTGTTAAGTTAAAAGACAGTTTTGTTCTTAGGTGGACATTTTTCATAGCAGTTGAGATCGTTCAAATACACATAAAAAATCTAGACACACGTTAGTGTGTCGCGCCAAGTTAGGCAACCACCATCACAACAAACATCACATCAATTCAATTGTCGAGGTTGTAACCCATTGTAGCGCGGCGCCATAGCGTCAGTGTCTTGTATCTCGAAGCATAGTTGGGCACATTTCAGGTACTTGAGGAAAAATAATAATGCGGTACAAAAGCTTAAATTGTGTTGAAATCAAGAGCAATGACCCACCTGACAAAAATTAACTCGTTTAGGAATGCCAGCTAAGCTGCTTTCAATGCAAAATCTGACCCTCAATAACATTGAAAATGTGTAACTAGCTAGCTAGCTAGCTACTACCTAGCTGTTCTAGTCCGCTCATCCCCATGTTAATTTCCATAGGGTGATTATTCATCGATACCGAGATAACGGGAAGGCTTCCAGCTATGAAATTGGACGAATGGCTACAGTATGATACGAACTGCGTACCTTTTATGGTTTGGAGCCTAGGGGTGTAACGAGGATGGCGTGGGATGGTGCGTAAGTACGAAAATATTGTTATAACCATTGTTAGTATTGTCGGCATCGTCTCTCATTGGATAGCCAAAGTTCGGAAAATGACAACGTGTATACTGACGTGCGTGCCTAGACACACACTAGTGTAGCACGATGAATCTCAAGACAGTTGCCAAAGAAATTGTATTCACGTCCAATTCACGAAAAATAAACCATCTCTAAAAACAAAGCAAAATAAACAAAGGCAAATCTGGTGAAGAGGCCACCAAGTTGAGAGTGGTTTGGTTCTTCAAAGGAGTTATATCAACACACCAAAACTATCGAAATAAAATAAATTACAACAAAATTAAACCAAACCAAAAACCTATAAAGAGGTGACCAAGTTGAGAATGGTTCGACCTATAGGCAAAATGTAGTAGCAAATTGTTGAAAAAGAAGTTCTTGTTGACATGCCACTTTACTAGACATCTTAACCGTAGCGGAGTTGAGTCTAATACAGA